>MU699880.1:591-24815 GCA_026770625.1 Nicotiana glauca | reverse complement strand
TGGGGGGGGGGGGGGTCCAGGTTGGTCTACGCGTTCGCGAGTGGAGGTATGCGAACGCGTTGAAGAGGGGTTACCAACACTATGCGAACGCGGGGAGGGGGGACACCAGGCAATGCGAACGTGAGCCTGGGGCCGCGTTCGCGAAGAGTAAAAATTGGTCTACAACTTTTTGAAAAATCGGATGTATCTTTTAAGTGTAAAACTACCCCGAACCACCTCCGAATCACTCCCGAGCCCTCGGGGATCCCAACAAAACTCACACACTAACTCAATAACATCCTACGAACTTACTCGAGCGATCAAATTGCTAAAATAACATGAAAATCAAAGAATCAAGCTTCAAAAGCATCATTTTCATCTCAAGTTCATAAACTTCCAACTTTAGATATTTAGGTCCGAAACACATCAAACGACGTCCGATTTCGACCAAATTTCACAAAAAGTGCTTAACACATATTTAAGACCAGTACCGGGCGTCAAAACCAAAATACGAGCCCGATACCATAGCCTTTTAATGAATTTTCATTTCTATTTTCCTCAATAATTTCAGAAAAATAATTTAACAGAAAAATTCTTTTACTCGGGTTCTAGACCTCGGATTTTGACTCCGGGCATATGCCCGAGTCCTATATTTTTCTACGGACTCTCCGGGACCGTCAAACAACGGATCTGGGTTCGTTTACTAAGAATGTTGACCGAAGTCAACTTTAACCATATTAATATCAAAATTCTTCAAATTTTTCACAGATTTCATATATTATAACATAAAATCTTTCCGGCTACGCGCCCGGCCTGCGCACACAAATTGAGGCAACTACTAGTGAGGTTTTCAAGGCCTCGTAAGTGTGGAAAAAGGGAGAAATCAGGTGAAGACCCTTTGGGTCGTCACACATGTCCAACACCTGGAAAGTCACCTCGAAATCCACCGGGCCTATAGTTAATATCAGATCAATTTCTTCGATGGTATCCCTTTTGATGCCGTGAAAGTCTCTCACACAGATGTTATTGGGACGAATCCTTCCAGTCCCGATTTCCATTCTCTTTAGTGTGGAGAGTGGGCAAATATCAACACCCGAGCCTCCATCCACCATAACTCGCTTGACATAGTAACCTTCACACTTGACAGTCAGATATAAGGCTTTGTTTTGAGTCGCTCCCTCTGGAGGCAGGTCAGTTTTACTAAAGGAGATTTGATTGATGGCGAAGAACCTTTCTGCCATTCTTTCGAGCTTTTCGACTGAAGTTTCAACTGGCACATACGCCTTGTTGATACCCAATGTTTTCCCTAAGTATTTTTTATACTCAAAATACTTCCAAAATAGCATATTTGTGCATATATAAACACACCCACGAGTTTTTGCATTTTTTTAAATGATTTTTAAATTAATTTATTGCCTATTTTAATATAACAAAATCCAATAATTATTTCCAAAATTATCATTTTGGTGAATAATTCATTTATTCTCCCATTTACACCAAAATATAATTAAGGTAATTTTTGCATATTTTTACAAGTTCATTTGGTATTTTTAAAGCTAAATTGCATATAATTTGCAATTATAGCCTATCTTGTGATTTATAGCATTTTATGTTTATAAAATTAATCCCAGCATTTTTAAATCAGTATTTCTATAATATTTATTTACCTAGTACTCTTAATTTCCTTTTAAAATTTGTATTACTATTTTATAAAAAATTAAAAGGGAAAATTAGCTATTTACGATTTGGCCTCAATTGCATTTCAATTATAGCCAATTTGGCAACCCCAATTAACCCAATTTCAAATTCCAAATTACCCAGCCCAATTGCAATTTAACCCGACCCCAACCCGTTTATATGAACCGCCCGGTTCCCCATTCAATCTAGGCCGTTGATCTAAATGATCAATGACCACATTTCATTCATTCCTTTTTAATTCTACCAACCACACCTAACCCTAGCCATTACTCACCAAACGCCGCCCTTGAATTCCTCTTCTCTCTCAACTCTCTCTGAAGCCCTCATGAACCCTAGCCACCGCCTTTCAATCCCACCCTAATCGATGGCCTCTCATGGCCATCGGAGATGTGTAATAGCCTCCCATGGCTCCTGGGTGTTCGCTTCTGTGGTTTCACGGCCAAATTTCAAAGGAAGTTGGTCCAGTTGTTGCCTGACTTCCATTCATGACCTTTATCCGGTTGTCCCTGACTTTTCTCCAGCCAGCCATGGTCGTTCGAGTCAGATCCTTGACGCTCCTGGTTAGATCGTTAATTTTCAAGGCCTTTCTCACCTTTCTGGTTTCTTCGAAACCCTAATTTGGAATTTTTTGATTTTTCTTTCAGATCTGCTTTAGATCTGTACTTGCCATGAATGTTTAAGTGTGTTCTCGAAATTCTTCGACTTTTCTTACAAAAATGACCCTTCGTTAGGGTTTTCCTCTAAGTTTTTCAAAAGATCTCTGATTTTTAACATGTTTATTATTTGGCTATGATTTGCTCATAATTATTCCTCTATATGTTTCATGCATGTTAAAAACCCTAGTTCCCTTTATGGTCTTATCCGTGTTATGAGATTATTTGTTTAAATGTGTACTTGTTCGATTAAGTTCTTTGTTTCTGACTCTCTTCTCCTTGTTTAACTTATCTCATTTGAGCTCTTATCATCTCTTAAATTTGGTACTATTGAAGCCCTAATTTCTTAAAAGTTTTGCATCACTTGTTACTGTGAGACCTTTACTTGTTTCTGATTCTCGTTACTTGCTTCTATGTTCTTCTTCATTGTTGGTTCTATGTGACTACTTGACCTATTTGACTAGCTTACCCAACTGCTACTGTATGTTTGTGCTGCTTCTTTTCATCAACATGTTTAATTCTGCAGGCTTGTCCATCACCTGCTATTTATATGGTGAAGTGCAGAATCACGTTCCTTTCTTGTTTGATCTTGATTCCTGTGATCTTGTGACTAATTGCAAAAGGTTTTCTTACGAGCCCTAATTTTTACTCATCTGTTTAAAATGAATTGATTCATTTCCTTTACTGTGATGTTTTACCTTGCTGAATCCTTTCTCAAAATAAGCCTATTTCGTATTTAGACTTGATTATTTACTTCATGCTTTTACTACCCTTTTTATGGCAATAATCAATCTGCCCCCAAACTGATTTTTCTTTACTTAATTAGGCCTGCTAATACCCGTTAAGCAGTGTTTCCTAAATTAAAGGGGAATCACTTGGTTAGTTAATTCTAACTTGTGATTGTTTCCATATTTGTGTTTAAATTTTACCTATTGCCTTATTCTCTACACGTTTTCAAAGCTATAAATACCTACACTCTTCTCTTTCAAATAGACACGAACACACACGAACAATTTGAGATCAAAATACCCTCTTACACTTAAAAAACTCTCTCTTTCTTTACTGCTAGTTGTGCTGTTGCTTTGTCTAGCCGGCTGAAAGCCAAGGCTAGACTGTGGACTCTTGTTTGCTCTACTTTTTTCTGCACATTGTTTCTCTACTGGTATGTCCTAGTTAATTTACAAGCTTCAACAACAACATGTTTTTCTTTAATTACGCCAGTTTGTTATTCTTGTCTACTTCTATTCACGTTTCTTCAGTCAACGTGTGTTTCTAACATGCTCTATTATGTTCCCTTTCCCTTGTAATTTAATGTTTATCTATGGGTGCATTCTGTCAGTCGTGTGTTATTTATTTGCTACCTTATGAATCCCAAACCCTCATATCCCGTTTATATGCTCTAAGTTATGGTTCAGAAACATGGCAATGGCTGAAATTATTGTCCATGGATATGAACTGGACCCTTTGGGCCCTAAGCTTTGTCAATTTCCCATCCCTATTCCCTTATTGTTTGTGCTGAGTAACAGCCTTGGCCTGCCAGTATTTCTAGTTATTGTTCAGGCCATGGCTTGACCTCCAGTAGGTCTTTACTCTCTAAATGCTTGATCAACATGTTTGGTTAGGGGTGTGCCAGTCTATTTTGTGGCTGGGCATGACCACAAGCATGCCTGGGTAGCCCCTACCCCTTCCATTGCAGTTACACTCATTCTTAGAACTTAGGTTCTGCCCCTCTTGTGTGAGCCGTTCCTTGGGACCCTTGAGCTCCCTCTGAACTTGGACACATAAGGGCTGGCCCTTCCACATTGCACAACTCAATTTCTGATTAACATCTTGGGTGTATGCACTGCCTGGGGTTCCTGAAATCCTCTGGATCTCTGAAACACTCTAGATAAGAGAAGGCTTGGAAATCTGGATCTCGGAAGTGGCCCAATCTCATATTATTAGGCATTAAGTCTGGATTAGGCTGCTCATATGTAGCTGAGGATTTCTGGTATTTTTTTAATTCTAGTTTATTTCTTTTGGGCTGTAATAACTTGTATAAACTCGGGGATTTAGTAAAAAGGGGGAATGGGATTTATTTTTATGCACCAAAGGTAGATATCATGCCTATAGGGATTTGTTATGATTTATGCAATTTCACGCCTAGAGATCATGCCTATAGGGATTTTTATGATTTCTGCAATTTCACACCTAGAGATCATGCCTATAGGGATTTGTTATGGTTTCTGCAACTTCAACCTAGATATCATGCCTATAGGGTTAACTCTTAATTTCTGCAAATACACATAGAAATCATGCCTATAGGGTTAACGTTTAAATCGTGCAAATACACATAGAAACCATGCCTATAGGATTAACTCTTAATTTTTGCATCTCCACACATAGATATCCTGCCTATAGGTTAACTTCTAATTGTTCTTCAAATTCATATAAAAAATGTCTATAGACTACTGCATTTCTACATATATAAGCATCACTAGGCAAACAATTCATAGGTTTAATAATAAAAATTACATATAGATATCATGTTCATAGGACTCCTGCTGACGTCTAAAAAGGTGTCCAAATCAGTAAGCGTATAGAAAGCATGCCTATAGGAAATCTCGAATCTGAATAAAAGCAATGTTAACTGCTGAAATAGTATTGTTCTGTTAAAACTAGTAACCTCTTCTATAGTCAGTTTGTGTCTTTTCTAAAATCAGTAGATATCATGCCTAGTTCTAACCAACACTTAGACAAAGAGGATTAACCAATCATATCGGTTTTAGTCAACTGCATTCGAGTAAGCCTAATGTAGACTTTTTTGCCTAAAAATATGCGTTGAACCAGTCCTCTCGTCGCTTTATTTAGTTATGACCAAATCAGTACGTGTAAGACATGCTAAACTCTATGACTTTTTGCTGGTTTATGGAGGCGTATTTAAGCCTTCTTTGCTTGTCTGTTTCTCCCCTATTTGCATTAAGTGTTTTGGTTGACACCTTAGCATTTTGTCCTTTGAAAACTTCTAAAAGCCCCAGACCCCCTCCCTTTAGGATTAGTAGTCCATTTTCCTCCGAGACTGATAGGATTGGGACGGGTAATAGCATGCAATAAGTAACGATACTATTCCGCGCTTTAATACCTTAACGGGGTGGGAAGGGTAGACATGGAGATGATAATCACAATAAGACTATGCGTACAATTGGGTACCGATGTTGTGTGGATGATCCATGTGATATATAAACCTAGGACCCCCTCCCTCTTCATTAGTTTTGTTATTTTTGTTTCTTCAAAATTTTAAAGTTGTTCAGATTTTCAAGTTCTTTTCTTTTACTTCAATTCCTTGCACCTATCATGAAAATCTCCCTTTTAATTATCTGAATTTTAGTATTGCTTCTCCCTATACTTGCGCTTCTTTTACTTCTTTTAATTTACTTGCATCAATTATTTGACCCCTTCCCCTTTACTCGCATACCTTTTCTTTAATTATAAAACTACTTCCTTCCAAATTTCAGCACTTTTAAACCCTTTTGTGCTTTTATTTGCAACCACTATGTGAAAGTTTCCTCGTATTTGCAATGCTTGCTTGTCTACTTGCTTGTTTGTATTTAAAGTCACAATTATAGCATGGCCGGGAACCACACTAGTGGATCTTGAAGGGTGCTTAACACCTTCCCCTCGAGATAATATCTAGCCCTTACCCAAACTCTAGTTTTCATCTCAAATTCTACCTTAAAGTGTCCTAGTGCACTATAATCATTAGGTGGCGACTCTCCAAATCCAAAAACCAATTCCCAAACGGGAATAGAGTTGTCTTTCCTAAATGTCGTAAACCCGATTCCTCGCTCTCTGGAGGGAGGGAAAAAGGGGGGCGTCGACAGCATGACGACTCTGCTGGAGATTCTTTACGCTTTTGCCATTGCATGCTATATGTGACTTTATTGCCTTCTTTTATTGCTTTTGTTTAATGCCTTTTATTTGAAACTGACTTGTTTCTTTTGTTTCTTTTTCTTTAATTACTTTCATTTACCGCTTTTTCCCGTCAATGTTGATGTAATTATTGTAAACTTTATTGTATGAACGTGAAAATACATGTCAATTTGTTTCATTCTTGTAAACTGCATCTTCAACATCATATTCCCCTCGTGCCAAAAAAAATACTATAGCAACGCTTATAATGAGTAGTTGCGCTCTTCCAATACTATCAACCGCTAAATTTGGCAAAGGCATATTTGTGGTAAAACCAGTCGATCAACGGTGCAGTCGACGGTTCCGTGCCTTTCCCTCTTGAGTTGTCCGCTCAAGGGTACCTGTCTAATACCTCAATAGAAACCTCACTCCGTTTAAACTGTACTTGCATCATGGTCAAACCTAGCCGAGTCAGTTATGGTATCCACATAATGACTCATTAAGATAGCCTTGTCCAAAGTCCACCAGGTTTCCTTAAAACCCAAACGGACATCTACATATTCTGTGCATTTATTTGGAGAACTAAAGTGCTTGCTATGATAATTATTGGTTTAAATAGTCGAGTCCGGTGGGGGTAAGGTCCTAACGCTTTGTTTTGAAGAAAAATGAGGCACGAAGTCCCCAGATTTGGCATGGTAACCAACATTCATCCAGCTGCTAAATTGGTGGAAAGACCTCCATTCTAGTGATCAGACACTCATCCATAAGTACTTAGGGATTTTTCCTTCTCTTCTAGAGATTCAGCCTAACAACAGAATTATAAAGGATGCGACATTGTTCTGGGATAGTGACAAGTCCATGTTCCGCTTCGGAGACCTTGAAATGACTCCTTTGCTTGAAGAAATAGGAGGTTTAGTTGGATTCCTTCGGAGACTCCGGGTTTGCTTATGCCAGAGAATCGCAAAGGAAGGGGTTTCCTTAAGATGATAGGACTAAAGAAGAACCCAGACTTAACATGTTTGAAAGACTCTTACATCCCATTCGACTATCTATACGAGAGGTACGGCCATAGCAAGTCATACCGTACCTATTCCGATGAGTTCGCCATCACTTCATTGGGGCATGTCCATAGAAGGGTCTTCGTTTTTATGTTTTGCCTTTTGGGAATAATGGTGTTCCCTATGAAAAAGGCTAGGATCCACACCAGACTGGCCATGGTAACCATGACCTTGATGGAAGGAATTGGCGGGCAGACCTTCAACATAGTGCCTATGATCATCGCTGAGATGTACAGTGCCTTGAACAACTGTCAGCAACATGGCAGTCATTTTGAGGGTTGCAACTTATTACTTCAGCTCTGGCTCATGGAACACCTCCAGAAAGGGGAATACCGACAAGTGATCCTACGCAGAGATTGGGATGATCACATCGCTTTCCACCAGCCAAGGCGTATGAACTACATGCCTAAAATGTTCGCTCAGCCAGAGGATGCCAGAGGATTGGTAGAATTATTTGAAAATCTTAAAGAGGACCAGGTACAATGGATTTTTGAGTGGTTCCCCACGGATGAATTCATTGTTCGATCTCGAGATGCTCCATTTCTCATACTAATTGGTTTGAGATGAACTTATCCCTACGTTCCTCTCTGAGCCATGAGGCAGGCTGGAAGAAAGAAAATCATACCAAGGGTCGACAAAATGAGTCACGTTAAGGCTGATTTCTAGGACGATGATAGCCCTCACAGGTGCCAAGCTCAGCACTTATGGCACTGCAAACTCGTTTTGGGGAAAGAATCTATTGAGCCAGACAGGTATCACGCCAGTTGTATGCCGCACTATTCGGGTTGGTTAGAAGACAATGGCATGGGTCAGCCAGGATTCATTCGAGGTCACAGAATTATCGACGAGCACGCTGAAGCACGGGTTAAGTATACTCAACTGCGCAAGAGAATTCGAGAGTGTGAAAGTGAGCACCGGGAAATACAAGAAGCCCATTAAAAGTTGATCGAGGAGTGGAAAGATATGGCTATCAACGCCAACAAATGACTAGGTTGTCTGGAGCGGGGTCTAGTAGAGCTGGAAGGGAAGTTCGTCAAGAGAATTGAAGATTGTCAAAACGCTGAAGGAAATGTGGGCAGACATCTGGCCCGAGCTTATTTGCTTCTAGGACTACGCGAGCTGGTGAAGCTGTCCGAGGGAGACGAAGATGCCAAATCTGGGGAAGGTCCTTCTGGGACCAAGTAGTTAGGAGTTCTCTTATTCATTATCTTAATGTAATAAGGCCAATGGCCAATAGTGACATTTTAGTTTCTATTATTTAGAGTCCTTTTGGATTCGTCTTGTTCTTATCAATAAAATGAGGCATTTAGCATTATAAGTTCTCCAAAGCTATTTGTCGCTAGGCATACCTCGGGCACAACGAGGCACAAAAATTAGGATGCGATTTCCATTTTTCGCACAACGTATTTAAATACTGCAATATTTTTCTTCTCATAACCCGCACCAACTTGTTACCTTTTGTTTTTCTTTTATTTTTATTTCCCCTCCCCAAAGGTTAGTTCGTGCATTCTGGCACCATCGTCATACTCCACAAGATCCAAGGGACCTCCACATTTTCCTTCTTCGAGTACTATCCGGAATAAGAACAAAGGTAGAATGGGAGATCCAAGCGCCATAAAGGAGATCTAGATTCCTCAGGGTACCCCGGTTGCTAAGGAAACTGCTACCCAACTTGAGCAAAAATTGTTGAAATTCCGAGAAGAGCTGGACATGTTCGGAATTTGGCAAACCTGTCATTTTCACTCACCGCTCCTGATGTCAACACCCAAAATCCCGTACCTCCACAAAACACACCACAACCACAGATACAACCCACCCGCGCTCAACACTGCAACACATGCCACACTCCCAATAACACTCCACTACTCATTCCTGATCCATTGAACACCACAAATGACCATCTCCACAACACTCCTATTTATATGGACACGGTACCTCATTATACTCAACCAATCTCAAATGAACCAGAGTCTGATAATAAAGACTCCCTCATCAGGAACTTAGCGGCGGAACTCAAGAAATTAACCAGCCGAGTTCAGGGTGTGGAAGGTAACAAAGGTATCGAGGGGTTAAATTATGAAGACCTCTGCATTCAGCTAGATGTTGAACTTCCGGAAGGGTACAAACCTCCCAAGTTCGAAACGTTTGATGGAATAGGAGATCCAAAGTCCACCTGAGGACAATTTGCAATAAGCTGGTTGGAGTCGGAAAGGATGAGAAGATCCGTATGAAGCTCTTCATGAGAAGCCTGAAGGGAGATGCTTTATCCTGGTACATCAGCCAGGACCCCAAGAAATGGACAAGCTGGGTAGACATGGCATCAGATTTCATGGATAGATTCCGATTCAATACAGAGAATGCACCAGATGTATTCTACTTACATAATTTGAAGAAGAAGCCCACCAAAACATTCCGCGAGTATGCTACTCGTTGCAGGTCAGAAGTTGCAAAGGCTAGACCGGCCCTAGAAGAAGAACAGATGAATAGATTATTCATCCGGGACTAGGATCCCCAATATTACGAGAGGTTGATGTTGATCGAGGGTCAGAAGTTCTCCGATATCATCAAACTGGGAGAAAGAATCGAATAGGGAATTAAGAATGGTATGGTTACGAATCTTGAAGCATTGCAGGCCACCAATAAGGCTTTACAGACTGGTGGCATGTCCAAAAAGAAGGATGTGAGTGCCGTAATGGTCGCACAGGGAGCCAAATCATCACCAAAATACCATACTTACCCATCACCTCCACTTACATATCATCCCATCTAGAATTACCAAGCACCCGCACCCTCCTATCCACCTCCTGTTTACCAATCCTCTCCACCTCTCACATATCAACCCACCTCACCCAGATACTCTCCACCAACACATGTTTACCAAGCTTATAACGCTCAACCCTCTCACTACCAATCACCTCCCACCCATCAAAATTTCCCTAGACCCCGGCCAAAATTTGACCGCAAACCTCCCAGACAATACACAGCCATCGCTGAACCAATTGACCAGCTATACGAGAGACTTAAAACTACTGGTTACGTCACTCCTATCCCATCCATAACTCCAGAAAATCCTTCCCAGTGGGTCAACCCTAATAAGACTTGTGCGTATCGTTCCGGCATGAAAGGACACACCCTTGATGAGTGCCGCTCATTGAAGGACAATATTCAAACCATGATCGACAATAAGGTCATAGTAGCAAAGGAGCCTGCTCCTAATGTTCGCAACAACCCTCTACCTGACCACAAAGGTGTAGACATTCACATGATCGAGATCGAAGATGATTGGGACCCTAAATGGTCGATAGGTTTGATTGCTGAGGGGGATGAACCAAAAAAACCGGCGGTTACACTTAACCCAATTGTTGTGCAGAACCGGCCCTCCAGTGACAATGAAGTAAACATGTCTATACCTCTCGAATTTGAAGCGCCTCCTTCTACAAAGGCGCCCGGGCTAATTGTGGTTGAATTTGGAGTTCCAAAAGCACCAGCACCCTTTGAAGTTGTTGTGTTACCACTAAGGGTCCCTATTCCTGTGACAATATTAGACATAATGCCGTTCCACTCAAATGCCATACCATGGGATTACACTACTGAAGCTAGGAGGAAGGAAAGACCAGGACAGGAGAAACAACTGCTGCGCAAGGAATGAACAGAACAGAGAGGGTTTACACCCTAGAACACTTAGATGAGTCCAATAAGCAAGCCCCAAGATGGCCTATTAAAACTGGGCCCGACGATATTTGGAGGAAAATTCAAGCTAAGGAGTACTCGGTTGTTAAGCAATTGAACAAAACACCAGCATAAATCTCTAGCCTAGCTCTTTCACAGAGCTCTGACACTCACAAAAATGCCCTAATGAAGATACTGAGCGAAGCTTATGTGCCCAGCAATATAACCAGAGGTGAAATGGAAAATATGGTAGGGCAAGTGCTGGAGAGCCACAAAATCACCTTCCACGAAGATGAGCTACCGCAGAAAGGATTGAGCCACAACAAGGCACTGCACATCACCGTGCAACGCAAAGATTATTTCATCACTAGAGTCCTGATCGATGGAGGATCCAACATCAACATCTGTCCGCTGATAACTCTCAGAACCTTGGAAAAGAGCCTGCACGAGATCAAAGACAGGGCTATAAATGTTAAAGACTTCGACGGGACCTAGAGATCTACTATTGGAGAAATCAGCATATGCTTACAAATGGGGCCAACATGGTTCGACGTCGACTTTCAAGTGATAGACGTCCCGGCATCCTACAACCTGCTGTTAGGACGACCCTGGATCCATGGTACTGGAGCCGTAGCATCGACCCTGCATCAGGCAGTGAAGTTTGAATGGAATCACCAGGAGGTGATTATTCATGGCGATGGTAGTAACCCCATATATAGTCGCCAGACCATCCCAATGATTGGAGGCAGAAAGAGAATAGGCGGAGAAACATACCACCACATCGAAAGGGTCAACGCTGTAGATAAGGATAAGTGGTAGGATAGCAAGATCGAAAGTATCCTGAATTGATGTGGGTACTAGCTTGGAAATGGACTCGGTAAATATCTTCAGGGGATCACTAAGCCCATCAAAGTAAAGAAGCATGGTACTGCATTTGGCTTAGGGTATGTTACACTTGGGAAGAATTCCGGAGCTGGTCGCCACCATGGCGCGGCCCCTACTATCTATTGGAGCTTCCGATACCTAGCCTGGAGCAAACCTTCGAATCCGCAGATACTGTATATGGGATAGAGGAAGATGAAGCATTGGCAGCCATGAAGAATCTGTTTCTGGAGGATGATGATATGGACTGCTGTGTTCTTTTCGATGAGGAAGGGGAGGAAGGCCCTTCCATACAAGCTGTGAACCGAGGAGACCGCCTCAGCAATCGGTCAATTAGAACCGTCAGGGCCCAGAAGGCTTCGGGGTAGCAAGGCTAAACAAAAGCACCATGCATCTCATTTTATTTTATTTACTAGTTGATTTTCTTTCCGCATTGTCTTTAATTTTGAAAAGAGCTTCGATATTTCAAACAATTATGAATTTAATCAAAGCATTTCAGTTTATCATATATCTCGCTCTTATTATTTTCTCTATCGTTTACTCTATTTTTACACAACATTACTATTACTTAACTTGATGATGAACCAATGATTGTGACTTGCAACAAAACAACACAACAAAAGGACATAGACTCAGAAGAAGATGAGATACCTGAAGAGGTCGTTAGAGAGGTTGAGAATTTTGAGAATCGACCTAAGTCTAACCTGGAAGAAACTGAGATCGTTAATTTGGGAGATACAGAAAATGTAAAAGAAACTCGCATCAGTGTTCACCTATCGCCATCAGAAAAGGAAGAATATGCAGAATTTTTAAAGGAATATGAGGACATATTAGCCTGGTCGTATGATGATATGACTGGTCTCAGCACGTCCATTGTAAATCACAAACTGCCAACAGATCCAACCTGTCCGCCGGTAAAATAGAAGCTCAGGATATTCAAACCCGACATGAGTTTGAAAACCAAAGAAGAGGTTACTAAGCAAGTCAAAGACAAGGTTCTCAGGGTAGTGGAATATCCAACATGGTTAGACAACATCATGATGGTAACAAAGAAGGACGGGAAAGTTAGAATTTGTATCGACTACCGGGATCTTAACCGGGCCAGTCCCAAAGATGACTTCCCCTTGCCAAACATACACATTCTTATCGACAATTGCGCCAAGCATGAGTTGCAGTCTTTGTTCATTGTTTCGCTGGATACCATAAGATATGGATGGACGAGGAAAATGTAGAGAAAACGGCTTCCATCATGCCATGGGGGATGTATTGTTACAAAATGATGTCGTTTGGGTTGAAGAATGCTGGCGCCACCTATATGAGAGCCATGACTACCATCTTTCACGACATGATACACAATGAGATTGAGGTATATGTGGACGAAGTCATCGTCAAATGCAAGAAATCCACTGATCATATGGAAGACCTGAGAAAATTATTCAACAGATTGAGGAGGTACAATCTGAAACTAAATCCCGCCAAGTGTGCCTTCGGGGTTCCTGCTGGAAAATTACTGGGTTTCATTGTGAGTCGTCGAGGAATAGAATTGGACCCATCAAAAGTCAAAGCCATTGAAGAATTGCCACTGCCAAAGAACAAGAAGGACGTGATGAGTTTCTTGGGAAGACTCAAATATATCACCCGATTCATAGCTCAGTCCACGGTCATTTGTGAACCCATCTTTAAAATGCTGAAGAAAGACGCTGCTACCAAATGGACTGACGATTGTTAGAGGTCCTTCGACAGAATCAAGGAATACCTGTCGATGCCACCAGTTTTGGTTCTGCGCGAGCCAGGAAAACCTCTATTGCTTTACCTTGCCGTTTTGGATGGAGCATTCGGTTGTGTTCTGGGACAACATGATGAAACGGGGAGAAAGGAGCAAGCCATCTACTATCTCAGTAAGAAGTTCACCCCGTACGAGGCCCGGTATTCTTTATTGGAGCGCACCTGTTGTGCTCTGACTTGGGTAGCTCAGAAATTGAGGCATTATTTCTGTGCCTACACTACTTATCTCATATCCAGGATGGACCCGCTGAAGTATATATTTCAGAAGCCCATGCCCACTGGCAAGCTCGCCAAGTGGAAAATCTTGCTAAGTGAATTCGACATTGTTTACGTGACTCAGAAAGCAATCAAGGGTCAAGCCATAGTAGATCACCTTGCCGAGAATCCTGTTGGCGGAGAATACAAACCCCTGAAAATGTATTTTCCTGATGAAGAAGTGTCCTTTGTAGGAGAAGATATTTTGCAGAATCCTACGATGGTTGGAGGTTGTTTTTCGACGGAGCCGTAAATTTCAAAGGAGTTGGCATAGGAGCAGTCCTAGTATCAGAAATTGGCCAGCACTACCCGGTATCCTCCAAACTCAGATTCCCTTGCACAAATAATATGGCTGAATACGAAGCTTGCATCCTAGGGCTTAAGATGGCCATCGACATGAACATTCAAGAGTTACTAGTTATCGGGGATTCAAACTTGCTCATACATTAGGTTTCGAGAAGAGTGGGGAACAAAGAACTCTAAGATACTCCCCTACTTGCATCACATATAGGAGTTAAGGAAAATATTCACAAAGACAGAATTTCGGCACGTCCCCAGGATCCAGAATGAGTTCGCTGACGCATTAGCTACTTTATCATCCATAATCCCGCATCCAGACACGAATTTCATTGATCCCATCCCAATAAAGATTTATGATCAGCCAGCTTATTGTGCTTATGTTGAGGAAGAAGCAGACGGAAGACCATGGTTCCATGACAACAAGGAGTACTTGACAACAGGAGAATATCCAGAACTTGCTAACGCCACTCAGAAGCGCACACTTCAAAGATTATCCAATAACTTCTTTCACAGTGGGGGAATCTTGTATAAGAGAACTCCCGATTTGGGTTTACTAAGGTATGTCGAAGCAAAATAAGCATCCAGACTATTGGACGAAGTGCACGCAGGAACCTACGGGCCGCACATGAATGGTTTTGTCCTAGCAAAGAAGATAATCCAAGCTGGTTATTTTGGATGACTATGGAAACAGACTGTATCCAATATGTTTGCAAGTGCCATCACTGTCAGATACATGCAGACATGATAAAGGTGCCTCCAAACAAGCTTACTCCAACAAGCTCACTGTGGCCGTTCGCCGCCTGGGGAATGGATGTCATTGGACCTATCGAGCCTGCCGCATCAAACGGGCATAGGTTTATCCTGGTGGCAATTGATTATTTTACTAAATGGGTTAAAGAAGTGTCATACAAGGTAGTGACTAAGAAAGTTGTGGCAGATTTCATCCGTGACCGTATTGTTTGCCGATTCGGAATTCCGGAATCAGTCATCGCCGATAATGGTTCCAATCTCAATAGCGACTTGATGAAAGCAATGCGTGAGGCATTCAAGATTAAACACAAGAGTTCTACAGCCTACATACCTCAGATGAATGGAGCTGTAGAAGCAGCCAACAAGAATATCAAGAAGATACTAAGGAAGATAGTCGAATGTCACAAACAATGGCATGAGAAGTTATCATTTGCCTTACTGGGATACCACACCACGATCCGCACATCGACCGGAGCAACTCCCTACATGCTGGTTTATGGTACAGAGGCGGTAATCCCTGCCAAGGTAGAAATTCCCTCCTTGAGGATCATACAAGAAGCAGAGTTGGACGACGCAGAATGGGTAAAAGGTCGCTACGAGCAATTAGCCCTTATAGATTAGAAAAGGATGAATGCAGATTACCACGGTCAGTTGTATCATAACAGAATGTCCAAAGCTTTCAACAAAAGTGTTAAGCCAAGGAAGTTTGCACCAGGGCAGTTGGTGCTGAAGAAAATATTCCCACACCAAGATGAAGCCAAGGGAAAATTCTCCCCCAACTGGCAAGGTCCGTACATGGTTCATCGAGTTCTAACTGGTGGAGCCCTTATTCTTGCAGAAATGGACGGAGAAGTTTGGCCAAAGCCAATCAACTCAGATGCAGTGAAACGATACTATGTATAACCACTTATGACTTTTTCTGATGTAATTTGAACTACGCCTGACCTGATTCCCGTTTAAGAGGGGATACGTAGGCAACCCTATGGGTACGGTCACAATTTAATAAAAATATCATTTCCCCTTGCTATTGGAACTGGGGCAGAATTTTGAGGAGGACCCTCAAAATTCAGAAGTTAGTTTTCAGCCACTCAGTAAACTGGGGCAGAATTTTGATGAGGACCCTCAAAATTCTGGAGCAAGAGAGTTTGCAATGTCTTGAACCACGTAGCAGTCGTTGTTTCATCTAAAGAAAACTATTTTCTATTTATGTTATATTTACTAAATCATGCATAACTATTGTTCGAATTGCTGCTGTTTAGCAATGCTACCCCAATGATACGCCATGCCAGAAGCTAGGGGAAAACAAACTAGCCTTTCCCCCCTTACAAAACTCACAATTTTTCTTTGAATGCAGACACTCGACTTACAATATCGTCAGGTATATTTACGTTCGCATATTCCTCAAGAATGCAACTTCTCAGAATCATCACTTATTCGCGCACAACCTCCCTGACAGTCACGACATCATAATCAGCCATCAGCTAAGAAATTTCACTACCATCCGTCCTTTTATTTTCTTGCATTGCATAAGGCTACCATTCTGCCTTCCGAGACTAAGCGTTGTCTCCATGTGAATTATCTGCATAGGGCTACATTTCTGCCTTCTGAGACTAAGCATTGTCTCCTCTGTATTTTTGCATAAGGCTACCTTTCTACCTTTCGAGACAAAGCGTTGTCTCCATCTGCATTATCTGTATAGGGCTACCTTTCTGCCTTCCGAGACTAAGCATTGTCTCCTCTGTATTTTTGCATAAGGCTACCATTCTGCCTTTTGAGACTAAGCGCTGTCTCCATCTGTATTATATGCATTGCATAAGGCTAACTTTCTGCCTTCCGACACTAAGCGTTGTCTCCATCCTGCATTATCTGCATGAGACTACCTTTCTACCTTTCGAGGTTAAGCTTTACCTCCGCTTGCATGGCTGAAATACCGACACTTTATCTTTCTTGCATGGCTGAAATATCGCCACCTTACCTTTTTTGCATGGCTGGAATATCACCACCTTTACTTACGTCTTGCAATCGGCTGAAATATCGCCAAACTTTATTTAAACTCTTCATCGGCTGCAAGATCGCCAGTTCATCTCCATCATCATCTATACTTATGCTTTCTGTCGGCTGAAATACCGCCATTTACATTTTGTGTTGGCTGAAACATTGCCCGTTTTATCTAAATTTCTATCGGCTGAAATATTGCCATTTACGCTTTTGCATCGGCTGAAATACCGCCAAATCTTGCATTTCAAGGGTTGAAATATCGCCAAACTGTCCGAAGGCGTAATTGTTTGGAGGCATCATCCTCATAGCCCGAGAACACCATGCCATGGCCCGAGGACCCCACCTTATATCCTGCACGTCATTATTCAAAGGCATCATGGTTCGGAGGCATATTATCATAGCCCGAGAACATCATTTCATAGTCTGCGAATCCTTTAATTTGTGCTTCATGGCCCAGGACATCATGGTCCGAGGACGTCATCCTAACCGTCCAAAGACAACATTCATGGTCCAACGGAAACTTGCATCACGTTTAAGTTTATGCACAATATATACCCGTATTGCTCACTTGCAGGTACACCGGCTAGCAACGGCCGTCTCAGCAAGAGCAATCCCGCTCCAGTCCCCGCCGCCGATCAAGTTTCAAATACCTCTTGCCCCCCTAAAACATTGTGCCCATCTCTTTCAAATCGCCAACAACATGTTTCGTCAATGGTTCCAGGACTACATACGTCCTCATTCCTATAATACCAGGGATATGTAGGCAGCTCAGAAACCAGAGCCCGGTCAAATTCTTTTCAAATCGCCGCTTCCGGTCAAAATTGGCCATCATGTCTTTACCCGATAACTCTTTCATCCTTCCCGGGTAAAGAGGGGCAGCTGTTGATACCCAATTTTTTGCCTAAGTATTTTTATACCCAAAATACTTCCAAAATAGCAAATTTTTGCATATATAAGCACACCCAAGAGTTTTGTCCAATTTATTGCCTATTTTAATATAACAAAATCCAATAATTATTTCCAAAATTATCATTTTGGTGAATAATTCATTTTATTCTCACATTTACATCAAAGTATAATTAAGGTAATTTTTTCATATTTTTACAAGTTCATTTGGTATTTTTAAAGCTAAATTGCATATAATTTGCAATTATAGCCTATCTTGTGATTTATAGCATTTTATGTTTATAAAATTAATCCCGGCATTTTTAAATCAGTATTTATATAATATTCATTTACCCGGTACTCTTAATTCACTTTTAAAATTTGTATTACTATTTTATAAAAAATTAAAAGGGAAAATTGGCTATTTACGATTTGGCCTCAATTGCATTTCAATTATAGCGAATTTGGCAACCCCAATTAACCCAATTTCAAATTGCAAATTACCCAGCCTAATTAACCCGACCCCAACCCATTTATTCGATCCGCCCGGTTTCCCATTCAATCTAGGCCGTTGATCTAAATGATCAACGCCCACATTTCATTCTTTCCTTTTTAATTCTACCAATCACACCTAACCCTAGCCATTACTCGCCAAACGCCGCCCTTGAATTCCTCTTCTCTCTCAACTCTCTCTGAAGCCCTCATGAACCCTAGCCGCCACCTTTCAATCCCACCCTGATCCATAGCCTCTTACGGCCATCGGAGATGTGTAATGGCCTCCCATGGCTCCTGGGTGTTCGCTTCTGTGGTTTCACGGCCAAATCTCAAAGGAAGTTGGTCTAGTCGTTGCCTGACTTCCATTCATGACCTTTCTCCGGTCGTCCCTGACTTTTCTCCGGCCAGCCATGGCCGTTCGAGTCAGATCCTTGACGCTCCTGGTTAGTGTCACACCTCTTTTTTACCGAATTATTACACCCTGTGAAGGGATATAATAAAAAGGAAGGAGTTTTTCCAATTAAAGGACGGTCGGAACGGGATTAGTTATTTAAATTTTCAGAGTCGCCACTTGAGAATATAATGGTGTCTCAAGTCACCGAATTATCCCGAACCGAGGAAATTTTGACTCTGTTACAGTCTGCGAACTAGAAATCCGAGTAAGGAATTCTGTTAATCCGGGAGAAGGTGTTAGGCACTCCCGAATTCCGTGGTTCTAGCACGGTCGCTCAACTGTTGTATTTTATCTGATTTTATTACATGCTAATTTAAGCTCTGTTATTTATAAACTTCTTTTTATTATTATTTATTTGAAAAGACTTGTGACATCATGAAAGCATATTTCCGGCCACGTTGCCATCAAGGCACCCGTTTTCGTTGACATACTTCGACTTTATCGAGATTTGGATTTGGGTTGCAGTCGATGCACACCCGAGTTTAAGACAGTAATTAAACCGTGCTTAACGGTTCTAGCGTGACAATATTTGGGAAAGGCCGTTGAACTTTGCTAAAAACAGACCCTCCAAATTCTAACTATTTTTAATAATCAAATATCGAGGGCCCCGCAATTATTCTGGGTTCAGCGAGGCTCATCTCCTGATTTCAGCCATTTTTAATTATTATTTGTTTATTTATGAATTACGACGTCATGAAAATGCATTTTTACCACGTCAGCGCCAGGGTACACGTGATTACTAACACATTTTTGATTTCGCCGAGATTTGGATTTGGGTTGCAATCAATGCACACCCGAATTTAAGGAAGTAAAAATTATTAAGGAACGTGCCTAAAGCAACTAATGCATTGTTAACTTTGCGAGGGCCATAAAAATTAGCTAAATGGCACGCCTCGAATCTAATTTCAAAGGATTGTACTCAATTAAAGCAACCTATGAATATTCAAGAATTGTTCATTTCCTAAATTTTGATATTGTTGAAGGTTTGATGCTAAGCGTGGATTTCATGGCACAATGTAAGATCCAAAATCAATCCAAACAGAATGGTCGGGCGAGAACATTGACCAATGAGCCGGATAAAATCAGTCAGGCAAGTCCTAACCGGACTCTTTACAAGTTGAGTCCAGTTTGTTTCACTTAAAGAAGGTCAGGCCTCTTATATCAGGCCCAATAAAAAATCAGAACAATAATTTACAAGGAATAGCCAATGGGTTAACCTTATGAATCAGATTAGTCAGTGAGAAATGAAAACACAACAAATTATAATGAATTCAACACTGCTAATATCACTTTTGACAATAGATTGTTATTTTAAAAAAGAAAATGAATCCCCAAAGATACTTTGCTAATCAAAGAACAATTCCAATTTTGGCACATAGCTTAAATCAACTTATAAACACATCCAGGAATCCAAAAAGTTAAACATGGTTGTAGTATTAACAATTCAAATATTCATTTATACACTCAAATACATGATAACTAACACTAAAATCAATGTAACTTAATATTACTAAAAAAAATGCCAAAAGTACTACAAACATAATATCATAATCGTCTATAATCTGCCACTATAGATTTTAGGGACACTTTTAAGAATCTGTCATTTAAACACACTAATAATCCATGGAAACGGTTGCCTATTACCGCAGATGAATTTAAGATTCTAATGTGAGTAAATAGTTAAAATCAGATCTAAAACAATATGAAACACCTAGAACAATGCTTTTCACCTTTAAATACGTAACTTCTTTAGCTAACTTAGATCTTATAAAGCTCTTTTTATAACAAAAGCATATCAAAAAGTTCTAGAATCGTCCCATCAATCAACGTGTATCATTTGTTTGAAATTTATTTCAAGAAAACTTATTGCAACAACGATGCGCAACACCCAAAATGTTACCTGTGCCCTTTTGTTCATTCATTTCCAAGCCACTTTTATGGAGAAGTTATTCAAATACTATCTTTCTTCAATATATGGACTCTTATACGGATAACAGATGCATCAAGGATGGTGACTATAGAACATGAACAAAATTTACTTTTGGATGAAGCTAAATGCTGGCCATCATGCATACTAGTTTAAGATGTTCAAATAACCAATACAACAGACTAATGCAACCAGATGCTAAGATATGTAGCCATGAACTAGATGATTCACATAAAAAAATAATGCTTCCAATTCCCTACCTGCCAATGCAAGCAATTTATTTCAGTATGTTATGCACACAGGGGAACAGGTTGCAACATTCCTAAAGGCAATTTGAGATCTGAAGGGAGCAAATGATGCATAGCTGCTACAGAAATTGAAACATCATAGAACCAGTGAAGGAAAATTCTCAATTCGGGGAATTTAACTTAGCCCAAATATTTCAGAACCATAGCTTGAATTCGAGTCATTACTGCTGCCATCGACTAAATGCATTCAATAACAGTCCCCAAAACATTTGATCGAAAGTAAAATTGTTTCCTCAACACTCAGTTTCTGTTCGAACTCAAATTTCATGGTCATAAACTCACCAAATAGGCAAACAACATAATAGCCCTACTGACAACTTCCCTTGGCTGAAATGATAGAGAATGGAAAGGACTCAATTTACAAACGAATTCTTTTCATAGATTATGGCAAGCATTTCTTTAGAAGAAGCTCACGATGGGGAAGACACTGTTGATTTTGCTAAAACCAAGTGGATTTACAGTGGATCTTTTGAGAATAAGACGATGAACTAATGAACTTTAAGCAAACACATAAACTGGATGTTGGATGGCTAATATCCAAATTCATTTTTAGTCTTTTAACATAATAAAGCAGCCATCAACTCACTTTGAATAGCAAAAAACAGAACTACACTAATCTAAACTTACCGACTAATAGATTCAATCCACGAAATTGGAAGTGATTAACAGCCATTCAAGGAAGGAAAAAAAACAGGGGAGGGGATTGTACAGGTCCAAATAAACTTGTGACATTAAAGAGGTCATGACTAACTGATGAATTAAGCACACACGAATCACTGGGATCGACTCGATTATCATTCGAAGGTTCATACAATTTTTAGAGAGTTAAACAAAGCCAACCAAACAAAATACAATATCAAATCAGTCCAGGTCTAAAAACAGTTTCCAATATCTATCATAACTAAACATACTCTTATTTAAGATTACATCAGAAGTTTAAAGGATTAATAGGAAGATTATTTTACTTCATAAATCAAGCTTGAAACTACAGCGAGGTTCAAGTATGTACCTGGAATTGGAAATGTAAAAGAAGAAGGAGAAATAGGTCAGCACTGGTAGTAAACCATAGCAATCGACAATTAAAAATCCTGGCACGATTGGAACCCCAAACAACCAGAGAAGACACAGGAACAAACAGCTAGAAACACTTCTGAACCTTGACTCCCAAAAATTGAGCTATGAAATGCACACTACCCCTTTTAAACTTGAAATTCCCTAAGAAATTGAATAGAACAACATTTTTGGATTGTTTTCTGCAGGTTTTATATATATTTTTTTATTTTTTTGAAATAACTGAATTTCAGTCTCAAATGACAGGGAAAATTTTGGGGCTCAGACTCTCCACCCTTCAACAAGGCATGAGAATGCCAATTTAAGGGTGAATCAGATTTTGGTTTTTCTTTTTGGTCCTTTTTTTTAATTTTCAGTTTAGTCCTCCTATTTCTAACTTGTTACTCAAGTAAGTTCATCTTCTTTGCTGAAAACTATACTAAAGTTTATTCTAGAAGATCCCATACCCATTCAAATTCCTATACTACCCCTTCCCTACTTTTAAAATTACTATTATTAATAAAACTACCATTCTCTATGCCTAAATTACCCTTCTACTAGTCTGAAAATTACAGACCAATGGTTAGCTGATCCCAATCCCCTTCGACCTTTGTCCAAATCGAGCCTGTTACTCCCTATTTTCTCTGAAACTAACTATCAGCTATAACCAATTATCAACTAAAACGAACAAACCTTTAAACTAATTAGGTCAATTTTCCAACCAAGCAATTACTTAAAAAAAATCCAACTTCATATAAACAAAGAAATAAAGGTGTGAACATTCGACCAGTTATATTATCACTAACACCTATATGACTCATTATCTATTAAAAGATAATCGATAGCAAACAAATTTACTAATTTTATCTAAACTACAATGAATTAAAATTGTTAAAATTATTGCTAAAAAATTTAACTCAACTGTGTGGCTCAATAAATATCAGAATTAATAAGAAAACATGACTGACTGGCCCAGAAGAGAAGAAGAAGAAGAAGAAGAAGAAATTATGCAAAAATAAACTAGGACACTTACTGCTACAATGGATAGACTCCACACCGATGATCTTGAAAGAATCTTTTAAGATTCTTGACACGTAACATCCCCAACCATGTGTTTTCATAAGAAAACACATGGTTGAGGATACTACGGTCAAGAAATCATAAAGATTAGAGCATGGTTTTTAGGACATAAAATTTCGAACTAATATTCGAGTAATTCTGGCTATATTCGAGCCAAGCAACTACCAGATTAGTGTAGAGGGGGCCAAGGCGAGTCTATGGTGTAAAAATGGGCTCATTTGGCATACCTTGTGTTCGCCGGAGTAGGGTTCCGGCGACACAAAAATGGATATTCGAAAGCTTGGAGGCTGATTCGAAGGAAACGGTTTATGGGAATGAAGAAAGGGGACTCAGGGCTTTCTAGGGTGTTAATTTGGGAAGCAAAGGGAGTGGTAGCGTCTGCCGGCGACGAACCAGTTCCGGTGACCTTTGGAGATACGAGGAAGATGATACTGTCTCTAATGTTTAACCCATTTTCAGACAATTTTATGTATAATTGGTGATAGTTTAGGGACCGTTAGATTAAAGTGTATAAACGGTCGAGATCAAATCCTGGGGCCTCATACGACGTCGTTTCTGGTATATTGTAATGATTTGATAATATAAGGATGGGACGACGTCGTTTGATTGGGTGACGGTTCAATCCTGCCCGTTAGATCAAACAAATGAACGGTCCAGATTTAATGATTCAAAACGTCGTCGTTTGGGTAAGTAAACTGGCTTGTGTATTCTGACCGTTTGATCAAAATCCAACGGTCTAGATTTCCTTCCACTCAACGACGTCGTTTTAATTTTCCTACATACAGGGACCGGACGGGGTGGGCTGTATTTTTTTGGGCTAGGTACTTTAGGGGTGTTTTGGGTGTATTTTTGGGCCAACTGTGTATATATATGTATTATTATTATTATAATATTTTTTTTTATTTTCTGATTTTAAACATTGAAATTAAATTTGATAATTATACTAATTAAACTCTAAAATTTATTTAATAACTCATTTGTAGTAATTTTCAATTAAAATAATAAAAGCTAAAAGGAACTATTTTTCCCGATTTTTCTTCCATTTTGTTTTTTTTTTCAAAATGCATTAATACTAAAAAAATGTAAAAATTAAAAAATCTTAATGTATAT
>MU699879.1:0-18719 GCA_026770625.1 Nicotiana glauca | reverse complement strand
ATATATATATATATATATATATATATAATAAAAAAATATGCCTAAAACATATATATATATATATATAAATATACTGTCCGGAACAAACATATACATAAAATATACCCGTATATACATATATATACATAGTATATACATAATCCGAAAAAGAAAAAAAAATAGCAAAACGGGGGGGAGGGGGGCTGGCAGCTGCGTCTGGACGTTGGGGACGTCGGGCTGCTGCTGCTGGTCGTTGGTTATGCTGGAGGCTGGGTGGCAGCATGCTCGACGTCAGTTATGGTGTTTTAGACGTGATTTGTTTCCGGTGGGGGGTAGGAAGGTGGTAGGGTTTTTGGTGAAGGAGATGGTGAGGGGAGGGGATGTTCGTCGCTGCAATGGGGAGGCTGCTCATTGGTAATGGTAGGGGCGGCTGGGTGAGGGAGGAGGAAGAAGGAGGAAGAAGAAGAAGAAGAAGAGAGAATAGTTTAGGTGGAGGCTTTTGTATGTGTTATGTTTTAGGTTTAGGGTTTTTTTGTGTTAATGTGTAATGAAAAATAACAAATGTGAGGGGGTTGTTTGGTCAGATGGTGGGATGGACTGGGCTATGGGAGTTTTGGGTTGGGTAAGGTATGTTTTGGGCTTGGGGTTAATTCAAGAATTGGCCCAATTCCGAATTTCTTCTTCTATTTTTTGTTCTATTTTCATTTATTTACTCCAAAATTAAACTTAAAGATCTTAAATTAAATTAATAAAACTAAAATTAACTTAAAATATTAATCAATTCCTAATAATAATTATCACACAAAATTAAATATTAATTAAAATAAAATCGCGCAATTTGAACATTAAATGCTAAAAATGCAAAAATACATATTTTTTTGTGATTTTACATTTTTTGTAAACAAATTTAATTACTCTTAAATGTAAAAATATATCCTAGATGCAAATGTGACATATTTTTGTATTTTATATTAATTTAACAAATAAATATGTATAGACAAATATAAATAGTTATCCAAAAATGCCGTGAAAAATCTAAAAATTACACACAAAGAAAAATTATTTTATTTTGAATTTTTGGGAGTATTTCTCTTATAGGAAAAAAATCACGTGCTCACAGGGGCAATACCGTTAGGCCTAGAAATGTGATTTAGTTTGCTCGAGGACGAGCAAAGGTTTAAGTGTGGGGTGTTGATAATAGGTGAATTTGACTATAATCACACTTTGAATAATCACATTCTTATGTTGTTTTGATGATATATGATAACAAAATACTCTTATTAGTGTTTTTCATGATTTATAGGTAATAAATGGCTAAGGAAGGCTAAGAAGCCATTTTGGAGTCAATACTAGAGAAAAGAGGCCAAAAATGTAAATTCCCATTGAAGTCACATTGTACCAGCCCTTTAGAGCCGAAATTACTGTTCCACCGCGACCGCGGTTCCACCGCGGTGAAAAGCTGCTGCAGAAGATTGAAGAACCAGAGGCACTGTTCTGCCGCGACCGCGGCAGAACCGCGGCAGGCGCCGAAAAGTTAAGGGACCAAAGTGTAAAAACGGGATTTTTTAGACCTAAACCCTATTTAAACCATTGACTTCGCCCAAAGGAGGCAATTAGTGATTTTTGATTATCTTGGAAGGAAAAACTATTGTGAGAGATCTCTCCAAATATCTTTCTTCTTTTCTTTTGGTTTTTGATGATGAATTCTATTCTAGTTTATTTGCCCATAGTTATGAGTAGCTAATTTCTTTGTCTAAGGTCTTGATGAAACCTATTGGGGGATGAACTTCTCATTTATGTTAATGTAAATTTACCAGTTTTAATCTTTATTTATTCAACTATGTTATTGTTGTAATTAATTGACAGGATCCTCAATTAGCTATGCCTATTCAGTGTGCATAACTTGGAAAAGAGTGCATATTTAGGTAGTTGTTGAATAATACCACTCCTAAAGATTAAGAGGAATCTATATCTGCGGGTTTAAAGACGGGATTAGGAATAACGAAGCCTTGGGTGTAATCTTAAANCATCAATAGGGAAAGTCATTACCTTAGCTTGTCTCTCATATTTGTCTACAACCTTAGTTATTAGTTATAACTTGTTTTTTCTACAATTCTAGTTCATAAGAAACCTCAAATAGTGATTCAAAAGTCTTTTTGGTGCTGGTTCTAAAGAATTTAGTGGGTCTAAAGGTAGCAGTTGATAGGTTGACTCTCTGTGGATTCGACCCTGGGCGTAATACTCGGGTTTTATTTGCAACGTCCGCAGAATCCTATTTAGAGGATATACTTGGGCGTGATCAAGGACGATGAAGAACAATTTTGAATTCTACAATTTGTATTGCGTTGTTGAAGCTTCTGAAGCTCTGAGTTATTTTTGAATTGTAGTGAAAGAGAGAATTACGCAGCAATCATATCTCTTTCTGTTTCAAATTTCGAATTTAATGTGGAAAGAATCAAATGTAGATTTTGTGCCTTTTTTCGCGCGTTTTAAATGGCAGAATCTGCCTAATTATGGATTGGTATATAAATTGTAGTTAAAGTGTGGACTGGGCGGGTAATTAACAAATTATGCATATTTTTGGTAATAAAGTGTCATATATAGTATAGTTAGGAAAAAATCTCATTTAAAAATAGCCAGATTTACAACTGGTCGTTCAAAAATAGCCCAATTTCAAAAGTAATCGAAATTTAGTCACTTTTTATGTAAAGATAAATCTGAGCGAAAACACTGTTCAAAACCTCGAAAAATACTCCAATATATTATGTTGGAGTTCCAGCATAAGTATACTTGAACTTCAACATATTATGCTGGAGTTCCAGGATAGTATGTTGGAACTCCAACATAATATGATGGAGTTCCAGCATAAGTAGGGGTGTACAAAGGAAACCGACAAACCGCACCAACCCGATAATCCGAGTCAAACCGAGAAAAAAAACCCGACTATGGTTTGGTGTTGGAAAAAAAACCCGACCATAATTGGTTTGGTTTGGTTTTAACTAAAGAAAGTCAAACTGAAACTAAACCAACCCGACATTGCATAAATAGACATTTTAGATATATTTAATATATAAGTATACTTATTGTGATGTAATTTATAAATATTTCTAAAAAAAAATTCATAATTTTATCTTTTAAGGTATTATTTCAAGGTTGTACTTAGAACTTTTGAATGTTTCAATAAGTTTTATAGCCATCAACATTAGTAAACTAAATAATACTAACAAAAGCCTAAACAAAAATCAAATCAATACTAACAAAAGACATTCAATTCAATATACTACGAATGGGAATGTATTGAATATCTATTTTTTGTTTTGCAATAATTTAGATAAAAATGCATAACCTATTTTTATTTTTCTTTAGCGTTTAGTCATGTAATTAATACTCCCTTATTAGTCCACTTGTTTTATCATGACTTAGTACTTTTAGATTATGTTTATTTTTATTATGGCTTTTTAATTAGCATTATTTATATTACATAATTTTATTGTCTTTATTGTTGAATATTTTAGGATAATGCCATGACACATTTCATATTTTGTATTATTTTCTTGGAAAATACTTTATATAGTTTTATCTTACTAGGATTAAAAAAATATTTTGAGCATAATTTATATGTTTTGTTCTACGAAGATTTTACTAGAAAAAAACCCGAAAAAACCCTAAAACCCCGAAAATTCGAGAAAAACCGAGAGCGAAAAACCCGAGTTTTATTGGTTTGGTTTGGTCTTTAGATTTAATAACACGACACAATTGGTTTGGTTTGCTAATTGTAAAATCCGAACCAACCCGATCTATGTATGCCCCTAAGCATAAGTACACTAGAACTCCAGCATAATACACTGAAGTTCCAGCAAGTATATTGGTCCAGTATAATATACTGGAGTTTTCCAGTATATTATACTGGAGTTTTCCAGCAAAGTATACCGATCCAGCATAATATGCTGGAGTTCATACACAAGTGCACCGAACTCCAGTATATTATGCTAGACCGGTCTCTATTGCAGCAAAACGGTGGCTATTTTTCATTGACTTGGTAAACGCTGGCTATTTTTGATTGACCAATCCGAAAACTGGTTATACCGTGCTATTTTTACCATATTAAAAGTATCATTGGGCTACTTTAGCCCAATAGTATATGAATGGATTTTGTCTCTTGGCTTTATAGAAAAATAGTTATCAAGTTCAACAAAAAAAATAATTACAATTAAAAACATGACGCAATCACACAACAGATTTCGGGGGGATGGGCACAGATAGCCACTAACGGCTCATGTCTTTATTTTAAAGCCAGCGTTTTAAGTGTCTTTAATTTTTAGCCACTGATTTAATAAAATTTAACTGGCCGGACGAAAATACCCTTATGCTCATGTCCTTAACTTCAAGACTTCAGGACTACATGTCCTTAACTTTTGAACTTGGAACTCTAAGTTCAGGACTTTAAGGTTACATTTCCTTAACTTTTGAACTTAGAACTCAAACTTCAAGACAAAGCGTCCTTAACTTTTGAACTTGTAACTGTAAGTTAAGTACTGCTTGTCCTTAACTTTTGAACTTTAAACTCAAAGTTAAGGACTGTCTGTCCTTAAGTTTTGAACTTGAAACAATAACTTAAAGTCTGCATGTCCTTAAGTTTTGAACTTGAAACTATAAGTTAAGGACTACTTGTCCTTAACTTTTGAACCTGAAACTCAAAGTTAAGGACAAAAAGTCCTTAAGTTTTGAACTTGAAACAATAACTTAAATAATGACTGCCCTTAAGTTTTGAACTTTAAACTATAAGTTAATGACTGTCTGTCCTTATCTTTTGAACCTGCATGTCAAATTTAAGGACTGTCTGTCCTTAACTTTTAAACCTGACATGTCCTTAACTTTTAATCTTTGAACTCAAAAGAAACAAAAACCAGTCTTTTTTGCACCTGTTTTATGCCACTTTTTATTATAAAATATTACCTTAATTGATGAAAAAAAACCTTTGAACATTAATTCACACGACTGGACAAATATGAATTAGAGAAAGTATTTAATAATATTCTTTATGAGACTATTAAGGATAAATTTAAAAAATTGAAAACTCGTCGACGGATCATAAAATTCAAAGATGGCTGGTTCCACCCGACAAAAATATGGACGATCTAAAGCAAACAGAAAAACAAATGATTCAAGAAATCCACCCATATGACAAAGGGGAAAACTACCTCATCAGCGCAGTAGATTTCCGGTAAAGCAACGCGAAAGAGATGAAGAAATGGTAAAATTATCCTTTTTTTATTAGTAGTGGCTATTTTTGCTGAGCATTATAATTAGTGGATAAAAAGTAAAGACACCCTTAATTAGTGGCTACTAAACGTCATTTTTACACAGATTTCAGAAAAGGAATATGCTTATTTTGGCAATGCTGTTGTAATTTTTAAGTCACTTCTAGCATTGAATTCTAAAATATTTGTGGCTTCTCCCTAGTGTCAAGAGGTCAAACTGAACTCATCAACCAATCACCATAAGCTGCAAATATTGAATATTATTCTATAGGAACTGTTGACAAAGGAAGAAGGCTGGCAATTGCTTAAAGTCAACTATCCTTAACGTGTCAATTAATAAGAACCATGCAAATTTCTCTAAAAATAATAGTTTATCAAAACTTGTTGAGGGTCCACATTGACAAAATAAATTTTCAAGCTGTCAGATCTGAGGCTTAAGTTGTTTCGCTTCTTCCTCTTTACAGTTCAAGTTCATTACAGTTTCTTCTAATCACAACTTTTGAGAGATGTCTTCCAACGAATATCTGTCTTCAAAGAATCGTCTTTTCGAAAGCCTACAACACCTTGACAATGGTTTCTACTTCCCTAGAGCTTCCATAGGTTTAGTCAAGTTGTTTAAACGGGAATTCAAATTCCTGGATATTTTTCTCAGCTTGCATAGCTTCACAGACGAACGCGACATCCTAGATCTCATTCAGAAAGTTGAAGCTTTGTTTCAAGATTCTCTACTTCACATTTCTAAAATCTACCGACCCTACAACTTTGATTACTATGCCTCTGAGGTAGAAAACTGATGATGTCCATCTCATTTGAAGAAGTATTAAGCATGTGCCTAATAAAAGTTTCTTTGGTTTGGTAGCCAACCTTGTTGACTTGTTTTGGTTAGGTAGCCAACTTTGTTGAATTAGTTTTGGTTGGTAGCCAACCTTGTTGAATTTCTTTGGGTTGGTAGCCAACTTTGTTGAATTGTGAAAAGTGTGTGTAAATTGTCAAATATTGTAGGCTTTAGAGAGTGAAGCTTTGGCTATAAAAGGAGAGCTTCAATTCTCATTTCCACACACCAACAAAGAGAGAAAGAAAGAGTGAGGTTTCACAGACAGGGTATAAGAAATTAGTCTGTGAGAAAAATAGAGAGTGAGCGATATTGTAGTGAGGTGGGAATATCAAAAGAGGGTTATTTCTTTTGAGTGTTGTAGTGGTCTTTGGAGGATTTTACTCGGAACTACAAAGTGTAAAATTCCTTACTATAGTGATATCAGTTTCTCCTCTCGGGGCCGTGGTTTTTTCCCTTATTCAAAAGGGTTTTCCACGTAAAAATCTTGGTGTCATTGTTACTCTTTTATTTTTGTTAATTACCGTATCTCGGTGCTACATTATTATTCCGCTTTTATTACCGTGAATATTATTTCTGTGGGGGTTTATTCCCAACAACTGGTATCAGAGCACAGGTTCTGCTCGTTCACTAAAATACTATTCACTGTCGGTAGTACTATACTCGGTGAAAAACAAAAATGTCCGGAGTAAAGTACGAGGTAGCAAAATTCAACGGAGATAACGGTTTCTCAACATGGCAAAGAAGGATGAGGGATCTGCTCATCCAACAAGGATTACACAAGGTACTAGATGCTGATGCCAAAAAGCCTGATACCATGAAAGCTGAGGATTGGGCTGACTTGGATGAAAGAGCTGCTAGTGCAATCAGGTTGCACTTATCAGATGATGTAGTAAATAACATCATTGATGAAGTCACTGCACGTGGAATTTGGACAAGGTTGGAAAGCCTATACATGTCCAAAACACTGACAAATAAATTGTACCTGAAGAAGCAGTTATACGCCCTACACATGGGTGAAGGTATGAATTTTTTGTCACATTTAAATGTATTTAACGGACTAATCACACAGCTTGCCAACCTCGGAGTGAAAATCGAGGAAGAAGATAAAGCCATCTTGCTATTGAACTCGTTGCCATCTTCGTACGATAATTTGGCAACAACCATCCTGCACGGTAAGACTACTATTGAGTTGAAAGATGTTACATCGGCTCTTTTACTCAATGAGAAGATGAGAAAGAAGCCTGAAAATCAAGGACAAGCTCTCATCACAGAAGGTAGAAGTAGGAGTTATCAAAGGAGTTCGAACAACTATGGTAGATCCGGAGCTCGTGGGAAGTCAAAGAACCGATCCAAATCAAGAGCCAGAAATTGCTACAACTGTGATCAACCAGGTCACTTCAAAAGAGATTGCCCAAATCCAAGGAAGGGCAAAGGAGAAACCAGTGGCCAGAAGAATGACGACAACACAGCCGCCATGGTGCAAAACAATGATAATGTTGTCCTCTTTATAAATGAGGAAGAGGAATGCATGCATCTGTCAGGTCCAGAGTCGGAATGGGTGGTTGACACAGCAGCATCTTACCACGCCACACCGGTAAGAGATCTTTTTTGCAGATATGTAGCAGGGGATTTCGGCACTGTGAGAATGGGTAACACAAGTTACTCAAAGATTGCGGGGATTGGTGACATCTGTATCAAGACAAATGTCGGATGCACATTGGTTCTAAAGGACGTGCGGCATGTACCTGATTTGCGGATGAACTTGATCTCAGGAATTGCTTTAGACCGAGATGGATACGAGAACTATTTTGCAAATCAAAAGTGGAGACTCACTAAGGGATCATTGGTGATTGCAAAGGGAGTTGCTCATGGCACGTTGTACAAGACAAATGCAGAAATATGCCAAGGTGAATTGAACGCGGCACAAGATGGGATTTCTGCAGATTTGTGGCACAAAAGAATGGGTCATATGAGCGAGAAGGGATTGCAGATTCTTGCCAAGAAATCACTTATTTCTTATGCCAAAGGTACAACAATAAAACCCTGTGACTACTGTTTATTTGGTAAGCAACATAGAGTCTCATTTCAGACATCGTCTGAAAGAAAATTGAATATACTTGATTTAGTATATTCTGATGTTTGTGGCCCAATGGAAATTGAATCAATGGGCGGTAACAAATATTTTGTTACTTTTATTGATGATGCTTCACGAAAATTATGGGTTTATATTTTGAAAACCAAAGATCAGGTGTTTCAAGTTTTCCAGAAGTTTCATGCTCTAGTAGAAAGGGAGACTGGTCGAAAGCTAAAACGTCTCCGAAGTGACAATGGAGGTGAGTACACTTCAAGGGAATTTGAAGAGTATTGTTCAAGTCATGGGATCAGACATGAAAAGACAGTTCCTGGAACCCCACAGCACAATGGCATAGCCGAGAGGATGAACCGCACCATTGTGGAGAAGGTGAGAAGCATGCTCAGAATGGCTAAACTGCCTAAGTCATTCTGGGGTGAAGCAGTTCAGACAGCCTGTTACCTGATCAATAGGAGTCCATCAGTTCCGTTGGCGTTTGACATCCCAGAGAGAGTTTGGACCAACAAGGAGGTGTCCTACTCACATTTGAAGGTGTTCGGTTGCAGAGCTTTTGCACATATACCAAAAGAGCAGAGAACAAAGCTGGATGATAAATCTGTTCCCTGCATATTTATCGGATATGGAGATGAAGAGTTCGGGTACAGATTGTGGGATCCTGTAAAGAAGAAGGTCATCAGAAGCAGAGATGTAGTCTTCCGAGAAAGTGAAGTTGGAACTGCTGCTGATATGTCAGAAAAGGCGAAGAATGGTATAATTCCTAACCTTGTTACTATTCCTTCTACTTCTAACAATCCCACAAGTGCAGAAAGTACGACCGACGAGGTTGCCGAGCAGGGGGAGCAACCTGGTGAGGTTATTGAGCAGGGGGAGCAACTTGATGAAGGTGTCGAGGAAGTGGAGCACCCCACTCAGGAAGAAGAACAACCTCAACCTCTGAGGAGATCAGAGAGGCCAAGGGTAGAATCATGCAGGTACCCGTCCACAGAGTATGTTCTCATCAGTGATGAGGGGGAGCCAGAAAGTCTTAAGGAGGTGTTGTCCCATCCAGAAAAGAACCAGTGGATGAAAGCTATGCAAGAAGAGATGGAATCTCTACAGAAAAATGGCACGTACAAGCTGGTTGAACTTCCAAAGGGTAAAAGACCACTCAAATGCAAATGGGTCTTTAAACTCAAGAAAGATGGAAATGGCAAGCTGGTCAGATACAAAGCTCGATTGGTCGTTAAAGGCTTCGAACAAAAGAAAGGTATTGATTTTGACGAAATTTTCTCACCTGTTGTCAAAATGACTTCTATTCGAACTATTTTGAGCTTAGCAGCTAGCCTAGATCTTGAAGTGGAGCAGTTGGATGTGAAAACTGCATTTCTTCATGGAGATTTGGAAGAGGAGATTTATATGGAGCAGCCAGAAGGATTTGAAGTAGCTGGAAAGAAATACATGGTGTGCAAATTGAATAAGAGTCTTTATGGATTGAAGCAGGCACCAAGGCAGTGGTACATGAAGTTTGACTCATTCATGAAAAGTCAAACATACCTAAAGACCTATTCTGATCCATGTGTATACTTCAAAAGATTTTCTGAGAATAACTTTATTATATTATTGTTGTATGTGGATGACATGTTAATTGTAGGAAAAGACAAGGGGTTGATAGCAAAGTTGAAGGGAGATCTGTCCAAGTCATTTGATATGAAGGACTTGGGCCCTGCACAACAAATTCTAGGGATGAAGATAGTTCGAGAGAGAACACGTAGAAAGTTGTGGCTATCTCAGGAAAAGTACATTGAACGTGTACTAGAACGCTTCAACATGAAGAATGCTAAGCCAGTTAGCACACCTCTTGCTAGTCATCTAAAGTTGAGCAAAAAGATGTGTCCTACAACAGTGGAAGAGAAAGGGAACATGGCTAGAGTTCCTTATTCTTCAGCAGTCGGAAGCTTAATGTATGCAATGGTATGCACTAGACCTGATATTGCTCATGCAGTTGGTGTTGTCAGCAGGTTTCTTGAAAATCCAGGAAAAGAACATTGGGAAGCAGTCAAGTGGATACTCAGGTACCTGAGAGGTACCACGGGAGATTGTTTGTGCTTTGGAGGATCTGATCCAATCTTGAAGGGCTATACAGATGCCGATATGGCAGGTGATATTGACAACAGAAAATCTACTACTGGATATTTGTTTACATTTTCAGGGGGAGCTATATCATGGCAGTCTAAGTTGCAGAAGTGTGTTGCACTTTCAACAACTGAAGCAGAGTACATTGCCGCTACAGAAACTGGCAAGGAGATGATATGGCTCAAACGGTTCCTTCAAGAGCTTGGATTGCATCAGAAGGAGTATGCCATCTATTGTGACAGTCAAAGTGCAATAGACCTTAGCAAGAACTCTATGTACCATGCAAGGACCAAACACATTGACGTGAGATATCATTGGATTCGAGAAATGGTAGATGATGAATCTCTAAAAGTCTTGAAGATTTCTACAAGTGAGAATCCCGCAGATATGCTGACGAAGGTGGTACAAAGGAACAAGTTCGAGCTATGCAAAGAACTTGTCGGCATGCACTCAAATTAGAAGACAGTGCTACCTCCTCTAGATAAATGAGACTGGAGGGGGAGATTGATGATGTCCATCTCATTTGAAGAAGTATTAGGCATGTGCCTAATAAAAGTTTCTTTGGTTTGGTAGCCAACCTTGTTGACTTGTTTTGGTTAGGTAGCCAACTTTGTTGAATTAGTTTTGGTTGGTAGCCAACCTTGTTGAATTTCTTTGGGTTGGTAGCCAACTTTGTTGAATTGTGAAAAGTGTGTGTAAATTGTCAAATATTGTAGGCTTTAGAGAGTGAAGCTTTGGCTATAAAAGGAGAGCTTCAATTCTCATTTCCACACACCAACAAAGAGAGAAAGAAAGAGTGAGGTTTCACAGACAGGGTATAAGAAATTAGTCTGTGAGAAAAATAGAGAGTGAGCGATATTGTAGTGAGGTGGGAATATCAAAAGAGGGTTATTTCTTTTGAGTGTTGTAGTGGTCTTTGGAGGATTTTACTCGGAACTACAAAGTATAAAATTCCTTACTATAGTGATATCAGTTTCTCCTCTCGGGCCCGTGGTTTTTTCCCTTATTCAGAAGGGTTTTCCACGTAAAAATCTTGGTGTCATTGTTACTCTTTTATTTTTGTTAATTACCGTATCTCGGTGCTACATTATTATTCTGCTTTTATTACCGTGAATATTATTTCTGTGGGGTTTATTCCCAACAAAAACAAGATTTGGTTGACTAAAATGGCAATTAGAGCCAAATACTCCTTTCCTAAAATATCATTAATACCAATCCCAGCCAAATTTGTAACAGAATTCATTGATACAGTGGTGGAGAATCTTTGCAATCTAGTGAAGGTTGATGATCCCCGTTACTCGCTTCTTTATGTTCCGAAAATGAAGGAACATATAGGAGATGTTCTAAAGGAATTGAAATCACTGAAAACTTTCATCTGCTTTGTTTCGGAGAGGTCCATAGAGATTCAGAGCCAACCTCACGTCAATTTCTTAAATCATGTTTTAGCTGTGGCCGGCCACGCAACAATGCTTTCCTGGTTGTATTTAGAAGGCCCTGTCAGCAGTGGCGGAGGCAGAATCTCCTGGAAGGGGGTTCAAAAAAAAAAAATTTGTAGCTAGTGGGAGTTGAACCTATAATCTTATGAATATTTTGAACTCCCTTGACCACTAAACTACAATTTTTGGGTTGTGTTAAGGGGGTTCAAAACGTAATATATAGAGGTAAAAAACAGATTTTGCCTTATATATACAGTGTAATTTTTCGGCGAAGGGGTTCGGATGAACCCCCTTCCGCCCCCCTGCCTCCGCCACTGCCTGTCAGAGGGGGAAGACAAGACTTGACTCCAGAGAAAATAAATACTTTGCTTTCTGATTTGTTGCAGATGAGGATTAAGCCCATTCAACCCTGCATTCGCAAGATCTATGTTGATGTCCTGCAATATTTAAAGGCGGAAATACAATCAGGATGTTACGTCAATATCCAAAATGAGTATTCAGCTGACGTTGAAGTCAACTTTGTGGAGACTATCCTACACAATTTGGTGGAGCTATCTACTCATAGTAACTCTAGTCAAAGAGTTGCTTTGAAGGATCATTTGCCAATGCTTCAGAAGTTGCTCAACTTCTTGAGAGCCAACATCATCCATTTGTCAATACAAGATCGTCCATTTCTGCTTCGGGATATTGACACCGTGATTATTGATGTCGGACTTCTAGTTTACTTGTTATATGAAGGGGAGGAGGAGAAGGAAGACAAGGCATTGGGAGAAGTGAACCCTGCAGTAGGTCCTGATTTTCCGGGCAACATTGGGTGTATAAACACAGCGATCTACCTCATCAGTCGGAAGGTGTTTCAGTCCAGCCTGCCCAAGATTCATGGACTAGGCTATGTTGATTTCCTTTTAAACAACCTGAAGGAGTTCCAAGGCTTCTTTTCAGATTCACTCGCTTTTGTCAGGAAACAACTTCAAAATATTCAGATGGAACTCGAAATGTTGCAAACTTTTCTCGAAAATCTGGTAGAAGAGAACCACAAAAAGAACGACAAACTTGTAACAGAATTCATTGATAATGTGGTGGGGAATCTTTGCGATCTAGTGAAGGTTGATGATCCCCTTTACTCGCTTCTTTATGTTCCGAAAATGTCCAGAGAAACTAAATACTTTGCTTTCTGATTTGTTGCAGATGAGGATTAAGCCCATTCAACCCTGCATTCGCAAGATCTATGTTGATGTCCTGCAAGATTTAAAGGCGGAAATACAATCAGGATGTTATGTCAATATCCAAAATAAGTATTCATCTGATGTTGAAGTCAACTTTGTGGAGACTATCCTACAGAATCTGGTGGAGCTATCTACTCATAGTAACTCTAGTCAGAGAGTTGCTTTGAAGGATCATTTGCCAATGCTTCAGAAGATGCTCAACTTCTTGAAAGCCAACATCATCCATTTGTCGATACAAGATCTTCAATTTCTGCTTCGGGAAATTGACACCGTGATTATTGATGTCGGACTTCTAGTTTACTCGTTATATGAAGGGGAGGAGGAGAAGGAAGACAATGCATTGGGAAAAGTGAATCCTGCAGTAGGTCCTGATTTGCCGGGAAACATTGAGTGTATAAACACAACGATTTACCTCATCAGTCGGAAGGTGTGTCAGTCTAACCTGCCCAAGATTCATGGAATAGGCTATGTTGATTTCCTTTTAAACAGCCTGAAGGAGTTCCAAGGCCTCTTTTCAGATTCACTCGCTTTTGTCAGGAAACAAGTTCAAAATATTCAGACGGAACTCGAAATCTTGCAACCTTTTCTCGAAGATGTTGTAGAAGAGAACCACAAAAAGAACGACAAACTTCAATCTTGTCCTAGACTATTGATTGGTAAAGCATATGAGATAGAATACATAGTTAATGCTGGTATAAGCAAAGAAGTTCCCGTCTGGTGCCTAAAGCGTTGGCTATTAGATATAACGGAGGAGATTACTGTTATTAGAGGAGAGGTAGCAAAGATTCAGGAAAAGAAAATAGTAGAGGATGCTATGAATGTAGGCACAACTCATATGTCATCAAATTTGGCAAGGACTCCAAGGATGAACGAAGAAATTGTGGGATTCAAGGATGTCATAGAAAAGTTCAGAGACCAACTAATACAAGGAACCAGAGGGCGAGATGTTATCTCAATTGTTGGCATGCCGGGCCTAGGCAAGACAACATTGGCCTACAGAATGTACTCTGACAGGTTAGTCGTTTCTCATTTTGACATTCGTGCACAATGTTGTGTGTCTCAAGTATATTCACGCAAGGACTTGTTACTGGCGATACTAAGTGATGCTATCGGTGAGGACTCTAACCGTAGAGAAAAACATGCTGATGAATTAGCTGATGAGCTTCGCAAAGCTTTATTTTATAAAAGATATCTTATCCTTGTTGATGACGTGTGGGAAGCTAGTGTGTGGGATGATCTAATAGGTTGTTTTCAAGATGCCAATAATGGAAGTAGAATCATTATAACTACAAGAAATCATGGTGTTGCCAATTACGTTAGATTTGAAAGTGATCCCCTTTCGCTACGAATGTTTAAAGATGATGAAAGTTGGGAGTTACTCAGCAAAAAGGTGTTTGGGGAAGAAAGCTGCTCCCTCCTACAGAATATTGGGCAACAAATTGCAAAAAAGTGTGGTCAGCTACCTCTTTCAGTTGTTTTGGTGGCTGGTATTTTGGCAAAGATGGAGAAGAAAGAAGAATGTTGGGAACGAGTGGCCAACAATTTGGGTCCCCATATTCACAATGACTCAAAGGCCATTATAGAACATAGTTATCAGAGTTTACCCTATCATTTGAGGTCTTGCTTACTGTACTTGGAGCATTTCTAGCGGATAGTGTGATTAATGTTTCAAAGTTAACATGGTTGTGGATCTCTGAAGGGTTCGTAAAGAGTTGTAAAGGCAAGAGTTTGGAGGATATAGCAGAAAATCATTTAGAGAATCTTATTGGAAGAAATCTAGTGATGGGGACTAAGAGGAGTTCTGGAGTAAGATTAAAGAATGTCGCATTCACGATCTGTTGCATGATTTTTGCAAGGAAAGAGCAAAAGAAGAAAATCTTGTGCAGTGGATAAAATGGTAAACCAATTAGTCATACTCATTTCATTCTTAATTAAAGTTATGTTTGTCGCTCAATATTATAATTTTACTAATTACTTTCTACATTCACAGGGATCCACATGACAATCTTTCTTCACAAGTTTACTCTCATAAGAAATTTGCTCATCGCATATCCATTTATGGTGAAGAGTATCGCATTAGTGAGTGGAGCTCGTCTTGGTCACTCGTTGGCTCTATAATTTTGCATGCTAATTGCATTGTAATTGCCCAGGCCTCCCACATTTTTCACGGCTTCAAGTTTCTGAAAGTGCTAGATTTGGAGTTCACTCGTATTGATTCTTTCCCCACTGACCTAGTTTTTTTGAGGTATTTTGCTGCGGCAACTATGCAGAGATCAATTCCATCATCCATAGTCAATCTTTCTAACCTTGAAACTTTGATATCAAACAATGGGCCAAAATATGTGTCACTACCCATCACACTTTGGGAGATGGTTAAACTGAGACATCTGTATACTTCCCGCGGCATCTTCTCTATAGAAAATGTAGAAAAATTACCTGAGCACTCCACAACACTTTACAATCTGGAAACCCTTTCCACTGCATATTTTCTTAGGGTGGAGGATGCAGAAGCAATTTTGAGAAAAATGCCTAATCTTCGGAAGCTGGGATGAGAACTCAGGGGTGTTGACAACCTTCAACACCATGTATTGAATTTTCCACCACGGCTTGAAAAGCTAAATATCCATTTGGTCGGACATTCCATCGAAATCATCCCCTTTTGCATCTCCGCACCAAATCTCAAAAACTTGACATTGGACTATGTCCACCTGGTCCCTTATCACTTATCAATCCTTGCTCTACTTCAAAACCTTCAAGTACTCAAATTGGAGTTCGTTCGGTTTGGCAATAATGAATGGGAAGTGAGCAGTGGCGAGTTCCCTCAACTCAAAGTCTTAAAACTAGAAAATTTGTTTTTACTTGAAGAATGGACTGTCGCCGAGGATGCATTTCCTAACCTTGAACACTTGTTTTTGCGTGAATGCGAATTTATTGAGGAGATCCCTTCTTGTTTTGGAGACAGTTGTACTCTAAAGTCCATTGAGGTAAGGGCGTGCAATAATTCTCTTGCAAAGTCAGCCAGGGATATCCAACAAGTACAAGTGGAAGACTATCAAAATTCTGATTTTGAGGTCTTTATCTACTAGAGATAACAATTCGGATTCAGGTACACCACTGAGGAGATTTGGTTACACTCAAATCTTATTTTTAAACTTTGTTAGATGCATTTTGCTTACTATAACTTGCCCTTTACTACTGATTACTCCAATCCTTTTGTTTCACCCCTTATTTAAAGCTTAACACATTTATTTAGGAAGAAATTCATGAATAGCCATAATTTTACAACTGCTAATTGAAAATAAGCAACAGTTTCAAAATTAATTGAAATTTAGCCATTTTTTATGCAAAAGTAATACCTGGTCAAATGTATCCCTAAACGCGCATGCTTCTTCTTCTTCTTCTTCACTTTACAACTGAAGCTGGTACACAAAAAACTCCAGCAAATATGATTTTTTTTTCAATTTTACAAGTGAAATCCGAGTATATCGTGCTGGAGTTGCTGCAATTTTTCACCCAAACTCCATCTTTACCGGCAATGAAGCTCCAAAACTGGCCACTTTCAGTTACTAGAGGTCCCTGACACTGTTTTCGTGGTCGAGTTTCCGTCACATCAGATGTGATTTCAAACAATGTTCGTTCCCATCTTTTTCATTCATGGAATTGAATCTAATATGTTGTTTATTGGGTTAATTCAGTAGCTATAGCCTATAGGAATGGATTGGGGCGACCCAATTTGACCAAAAGCTATTTCATATACCAATTTTGATATATTATTTGATTCTATATCCCGGAGTTTTAAAGACCTCCATTGTGGAGGTTTATGAATGCATATGGGAACTACTGCTGCCGAACGGGACGGGACGGGACAAAATTAACACGACGGGACGAGACGACATTTAGACGGGACGAAATGGAACGGGACAAATGGGACGAAACGGTCGTCCCATCCTATCCCGCTAACAAACGGGATGGAACGGGATGAGACGAGACAAAATGGTACGGGACGGTACGAGTTCGTGGGCCTTAAGTGTAGTTTTTTTAATTAAAAAAAAGTCTAGTTTTTTTAAAATGATTAGGTTTTTAAAGTTGCAACGGTTAGTTTTTTGACTTATTTAACAAATTTAAATATTAAAACGGAAATTAAAAAACTAAGTAAAGAATTATAAAATATTAAAACAAAAGATTTGTAATGAAATATTCTAATAATTATAAATTTATACTAGAGTTATAATTTACTTAATATAATTCCAAAGTATTAAGTAACTAAGACAATTATACAAAAAAATTCAATGCTTAGAGCCTTTTATTTTATAAATAGAACTTTCAAATCTCAAATACAAATATAATTCTTTTGAAGAGCACCTAATCTACGCAACCACCTTCTACGAAAGGTTCTGTTTGAACTAGGCCACTTAGTAGCCAATTACAAATTATCATACTAATATTTGTAAGCTACTATATAGCTTCTTTGTAACTTATCAATAATATCTCTCGGACATTCTGCTGAAATTGGCAATATTGATTGATGTTCCATAAGCTCCATGTCGTCATCGCTCCCACTGCTAAGTATCTCATTATATTCTTCTTCTTCTTTAGTGGTTAATTTTTCAAAACCAAGATTTCTTCTTCCTAAATTAATCCAATCTCTGAATAATACGAAATTCTCTAAATTGTCCTCCACTAATGCATGTCTATGATCTCCAATTTGAAATCTTGCCGCACTAAAAGCACTCTCCGATGCTGCTGATGATGCTTGAATAACCATGGTATCTCAGGTCATTATTGAAAGTGTTGGAAAAGCCTTGTCACGCTCCCTCTACCATGACAAAAGTTGTTAGTTGCCTTCTTCGGCGTTAATGCTTTCCAATATTGATTAAGATAAGAATCAAGTTTATCATCAATAGAGGAATCAAAACATGTTATATCATCCATATCTTCTCATAAAACTTCTGCCCTAGACTTTGAAGTAGAAGGAGCAGTTCCGCAACCTGTTGTTTCCATAGATTTATATTTATCAAACATTGATCTAACATAAGAATATATGCTAACTTGAAAGTCTTCGAGAGATGGTTGTTCATTTTCTTGAATTATTAAATTCTCATAAATTTTACGAACAAGTCCTTTTGCACCTATTAGTTTCAAAGATGAGTTAAGTAGAGTAGACATGAAATAAACTTCAGGAATAGGGAAAAAAAAACTTTTAATATTTTGAAATCATTTCATTAATGGATGGTGCATCAGTTGGATTTGTTTTATACTTACCAAATGCAACAAAAATTCTACAAATATACCATAAAAACTCGCGGGACAGGCGGGACGGGATGGAATGGAACGGGACAGGCAGGATCGGACGGTACGGGACGGGACGAAATGGGATGAAATGGGTCGGGACGAAATGGGATGAAATGGGACAGGACAAACGGGACAAACGAGATAAAATAAAGTGGGACGGGACGGGACGAGACAGGACGCGGGACGAGGGATCCCGTCCCGTTGGACAGCCATAATGGGAACTATTATTTTATCTCTCATGTTATTTTTTTTTGGTTTCTCACACGTTGTTCAGTACCGTATTGGGGTCCGATTAAATTCAAATTCGCACCGGCAAATCTCACATTGGAGAGTAAAGCGCTCCTTAGCAAAGACGATTCCGTGGGTATGGATCAAACCTGAATCCTCTGGTTAAGAATGACAGAATAATTACTGTGAGCACGTGATTTTTACCCCAAGTAAAGAATTCCAAAAAAATTAAAATAAATAAAAGGGAATTAATTAGGA
>MU699878.1:54469-70774 GCA_026770625.1 Nicotiana glauca | reverse complement strand
CCCCCCGCATTAGCAAAGAACAAATTCCGTTGACCACAATTTCCCTTACGTGAACGCGACTCCAGGTCCGCGAATGTGACGCTCCAGCTCATCCTCTTACGCGAACGTGACTAACTAAACGCGAACGCGATGCTTCAGTCACTCAAAATCAAACTTATCTTCAAAATCTCTTAAAGAAAGCACATAGTGACGTTCTTTCTAACAAAATTCACCCAAGATTTCTTACTTGCTCATAATATTATCTCTAAAAGGGACGTTCTTTCTAAATGTCATTTCTTATCTCTTAAGGAAGATCATTTTACAACCAAAAAAAAAAGCAATGCTATTCCTCAATTCTTAAGGAAAAGCTTCAGCCAAGATTATCTTTGCATAGCAATGAGATTACGTTGGATATTTCATACCAATTGTTTCCTATTCCAATTTCGTTGTTACGTGTTTCATCACGATTGACATGTATTATAAGGATTGTCAAAAAAAAAATCGGTTCAGATATGTTAAGTCCATCCCTTCTTTCTTTTTTGGCATCATCCCAATTATACGAAATAAATGAGCAAAGTACAACTTCCATAAATTTCATATATCCGTAGAAATGCTAGATATTTATTTATTCTTATTCTCCCGTATGTCTTATTATTCTACCGTCGGTTCATGTGTCCCAGAAAAATACATATTTGATAATATTTATCCGAAAGGCATACTAAGGTTTATGGCATTCCGATAAAATATTATTATGGTATTTCTTATGCATTTCATACATTTATAAATGTACATTGACCCATGATCAGATGGTGTTATATACGCGTATATATGTATATTATATTATATTGGATATGGGTAAAAGATTACGACGTTATATACAAACCACCACCTAATCAGTTAATATATGTTGATGATGCTGCCCATAGTGGCCGAGACTATATGATAGAATGCTCTCAGAGGCTTGATGATATTATGTACACCTATACCTATGCATGGCATGACATTTATATGCACCTGCATGACCTTATAAATATTTCAGAATTTACAAAGTTATTCAGATTTACATAAGAATTTCTTTATTCAATGTGTTATCTATGTCTTTTATGTACTGATTTTCACGGCTTACGTACTCAGTACATTATTCGTAGTGATGCCCTATTTTTGGGGCCTACGTTTCATACCCGCAGGTGCAGGTAGGCAGGTCGACGGTCCCTCTTTTTAGGATCCTTGATCAGCGAGAGTTGGTGTGCTCCACTTTAATCGGAGTTTCTTTTGATTTTGGTATGATGTGGTTGTGTGTGTATACATACATACATATATATGTATATATATGGGTATAACATGTCTTAGTCCCGTCTTTGTACAATTGTATTTCTATTAGAGGTCTGCAAAAAAGATACGAAGTTGGACAATGTGTGGCCTTGTCATCTTTCAGTTTTGGTTATATAGTTGTCTATAGCAGCCTTGCCGGCTCACCCACTGTATTCCGCATGTATATATACATATGCCGTTTGGGCAGGTTTTCTTTATGCATGTTATACTCGTAATTCAACAGATGTCATTTAGGTTTATATCTTAGACGCATGCTTAGGAGTGTTCAACAAGTAGGGCTCGTGGCACCCATCTCAGCCCATTGGTTTGTGTCGTGATAAAAGTGGCATCAGAGCAGTTCTTTTCTAGGATTGTTTACAGACCGTGTCTAGTATAGTTTTGTTTATGAGTGTGTTGTGCACTACGCTTATAGACAAGAGGCTACCCGACATATAAGATGTTATCCTCTCTTCTTATCTTAGATCGTGCAATATAAGAATTCATGTTCCTAACGATATGTTATTTTTTTAGTGATGCATCCAAAGACTACTAGTCGACTGCCACAAGTTACCAGGGCTTGGGGAGAGTCTCATAGTGAGATTCTATCTCAGACATCACATACCTCACCCTTTCCAGAAGAGCTCCGAGGGGCACCAGCTCTAGTGCTCGCCCATGTATGTTCAGTCCCTCAGTCAGATACACCGGGTTAGGAGATGAGAGATGCTATTCAGGTATTAACTCGATTAGTAGCCGCGTAGGTTTAGAGTTAGGAAATAGGTATTGGTCATGTATATAGGACCGTCAGTGCGAGGGTTCATAATTTTATCAATTTGGACCCTCCAGTAATCACTGGAGCAGATCCAAACGAAGACCCTCGGGTATTTATTGATAGAATGCAGAGGATGTTAAGGGTAATGAAGGACACTGCGACCGAGTCAGTTGAGCTAGCTTCCTATAGACTCCGAGATGTTGCAGTTAATCTGTACGAGTCTTGGGAATTTTCTAGAGGTGAGGATGCCCTTCCAGCATGAAGGCAGAAGTTTACGGAAGCTTTTCTTCGTCATTATCTGTCACCGAAACTTAGACGATCCAGAGTTAATAGGTTCTTGGCCCTTCGGCTGGGTAACATGAGTGTTCGGCATTACAGTCTTCAGTTTGATTCATTGTCTAGGTGTGTTCCCACTATTGTATCTAAGATGGAGGATCGGGTTCACTGGTTCGTGATGGGATTAGAGCTACACTTTCTTAACAATTGTATATTGTCTCACTTCAGCCATACATGGATATCTCTCGTATTTAGTCATACGCTTAGAGTGTTGAGGAGCGTAAGCAGAAATAGAGGGCCGATCGTGAGCATAATAGGGCCCAGAATAAGACATCGAGGTCTTCGGGTCCTTCTAGTGACTTTTGAGGTGGTTAGAGGCAACAGTATCTGAGGTATCCAGCCTAGCCATTGGCTAGCGTACCCCTCATTTTGGTGGTAAGAGATTTGATCATTCCACATATTCATGGTCTAATTAAAATTTCAGGACCTCAAGTTCTTAATATAAGGGTGAGTCAAGCCAGATGAGGCCGCCCTTGCCATGATGTGCTTAGTATCATAAGAAGCATGTCGAGCAGTGCCGTATGGCATTGGGTGTTTGTTATACTTGTTATTATTCGGGCCAAATTATGAGGGATTGTCCGTTGAGAGGTGATGCAAGCATAGCTAAGCCAGTGGGATCTGTAGCTGGTTCGTCATCAACAGCCCCCAGGCAAGGTTCACAAGCACCAAATAGTGGTGGTAAAGGCAGTAGAGCATCTAGCTCGAGAGGTCATCAGAACCGTATTTATGCATTGGCATGACAACAGGATCATGAGTCATCACCTAATGTTGTTACAAGTATATTATCAGTCTTCTCTAATGATGTATATCTACTGATTGACCAAGGTTCCACCGTATCATATGTTACTCCATTAGTCGCTAGTAAGTTTGGAATAAAACCTGAATTGGTTCAACCTTTTGAGGTATCTACACATGTTGGGGACTTGGTGATAGCTAAACGAGTGTATAGAGATTGTATAATAGTAGTTCATGGTCGATCTACCGCACAGACCTAATCGAGTTCGATATGGTAGAATTTAATGTTATAATGAGTATGGATTGGTTGGTTTCTTGTCATGCCAACGTTGATTGTAGATCAAAGATAGTCCAATTTTAATTTCAGGGGAGCCTGTTTTGGAGTGGAAATGTAATACGGCATCGCCCAGAGGAAGATTTATTTTTTATCTCAAGGTAAGGAAGATGATCAGATTGGGCTGTATTTATTATTTAGTTCGGGTTCAGGATATGGAAGTAGAGTCATCAACCATTCACTCTATCCATATGTTTAATGAGTTTTTCGATGTTTTTCCCGATGAGCTTCTGGGTCTTCCGCCAGAGCGAGAAATTGAGTTTGCTATTGACCTACTACTAGATACTCATCCAATTTCTATTCCTCCCTATGGAATGGCCCTCGCAGAGCTGAAAGAATTAAAGGAATAACTAAAGGGCTTTCTTGAAAAAGTATTTACCAGACCTAGTACATCACTGTGGGGAGCGCCTGTGTTATTTGTGAGGAAGAAAGATAGTTCCTTACGGATGTGTATTGATTATAGACAGTTGAATAAGGTAAAAATCAAGAATAGGTATCCGTTCCCAAGGATTGATGATTTATTTGATCAGTTGCAAGGTGCCAAGTGTTTTTCAAAGATAGACTTGAGGTACGGGTACCATCAGGTAAGGGTTAAGGAGGAAGATATTCCAAAGACAGCATTCAGGACCATATACGGGCACTTTGTGTTTCATGTTATGACGTTTGGTTTGACCAATGGTCCAGCAGTATTCATCGATTTGATGAACCATGTGTTCATGCCCTTTTTAGATCTGTTCGTAATTGTATTTATCGATGATATATTGGTGTATTCTCGTTCAAAGGCTGATCATGCATATGATCTTCGTACTGTGCTCAGGGTTCTACAAAAAGGGAAGTTGTATGCATAATTCTCTAAATGTGAATTCTGGTTGAACTCTATAGCTTTCCTTGGGCATATCATTTCAGGTGAAGGCTTCTGGATGGATACATAAAAGACCAAGGTAGTGAAGACTTGGCCTAGACCCACAACACCGATGGAGGTTCGTAGCTTTCTCGGTTTGGAAAGTTATTACAGGAGATTTCTAGAGGGATTTTCTTCCCTTTCAGTAGCTTTGACAATGTTGACTCAGAAGGGAGCAAAGTTTCAATAGACTGATGCTTGCGAATGAAGTTTCCAAGCATTAAAGGATAGATTAACTTCAGCACCAACTCTAACGCTCCTAGAAGGAACCGATGGTTATTTGATATATTGTGATACTTTAAGCGTTGGATTGGGTTGTGTGCTGATGCAGCATGTTAATGTTGTAGCTTATGCTTCTAGACAACTAAAAAAGCATGAGAAGAACTACCCGAACCATGATTTAGAGTTAGCCGCGGTGATTGATGAACTAAAGATGTGGAGGCACTACTTATATGACATACATGTTGATAACTATACAGATCATAAGAGCCTCCAGTATATCTTCAAGAAAAAGGAATTGAATTTACGCCAAAAGAGATGGTTAAAACTACTTAAAGACTATGATGTTGATATTTTATACCATCCAGGGAAGGCAAACATAGTAGTCGGCGCCCTTATCTGTAGATTTACGGGTAGTATGTCACATTTATAGCCAGAAAAGAGGAGAATAGACCATGAGATTCATCAGCTAGCTAGTCTTAGAGTTCGGTTACTAGACTCAGGTGATATTAGAATTACTACTCAGGATGCGACAATATCCTCGTTAGTAACTAATGTAAAGGAACGCCAATACAAGGATCATGTGCTAGTTCATTATATGGATACCACCCATCAGAAGGATAAGACACCATTTGAAATTACAGGAGATGGGGTCCTCAGGTATCGAGGACGATCATGTGTCCCTCATGTTATAGGGCTGCGTCGGCAGGTTATAGGAGAAACTCACTATTCTCGTTATTCTATCCATTCAGGAGTGCCAAAGATGTATCATGATACTAGGGAAGTATATTGGTGGGAAGGAATGAAAAAGGATATAGCGGAGTTTATTGCTCAGTGTCCTAACTATCAGCAGGTTAAGATTGAGCATCAAAAACCTAGTGGATTATTGTAGGCTATGGAGATTCTTACTTGGAAATGGGAAGTAATTGTAACAACCCGGCCGGTCATTTTTAGAATTTATGCCTCGATCCCCTATTAAATGCTTCCCCTAAGTTCATTTATGCTATATTGGTTTGCCGGGACGTTCGGTGTTGGGTTTCGGAGAGTTTTGGGATAATTAGCTTCTAAATGAGAGCTTAAGTGTTGGAAAGTTATACGTACTCAGAATAGTGTGATGACGGCCTCGGAATGGTAATCCGATGGTTCCGTTAGCTCCATTAGGTGATTTCAGGGTTGGGAGCATATTCGAAATATGTTTTCGGGGTCCGTAGCTAATTTAGGCTTGAAATCCCGAAGTTTGAATTTTGAAGGTTCCGGTCCGATAGTGAGATTTTGATCCGAGGGTTGGGATGGAATTCCAAAAGTTGCAGTACTTCCGTCATGTCATTTGGAAGGTGTGTTAAAAAATTCAGGTCATTCGGACGTGGTTTGGTTAGGTTTTTGATCGAAAGTGTATTTTGTGAGAATTTGAAGTTCTTAGGTTTAAATCATTGATTAATTCGAGGTTCCGACGTTGTTTTAGGTGGTTTAAGGATTGGTACAAGTTTTATTGATGTTATGGGATATGTTCTTAGGTTTGGTTGAGGTCCTGGGGGCCTCAGATGTGTTTCGGATGCTCAACGGGTCATTTTGAGTTGATTAGAAATTGTAGAAATTTTTCTTCAGCTGTTGCAGACTTTTTCTTCTTCGCGATCGCATCCCTCCCTCCGCGTTCGCATAGAGTAATTTCGGAGTGGGGATTATTTTGTTCTAAGCGATCGCATTAACCAGTTCGCGATCGCGGAGGTCGGCCTATTCCTTATTCGCATTCGCAACTCTCCTTCCGCGTTCGCATAGTAGAAACTTAGAGCTGTTACTTCAACCGCAATTTCCTCTTCGCGATCGCGAATGGCTGTTCGCGATCGCATTGGTATGTGTTTTCCTCTTCTGTGATCACAGGCCTTTGGCTGCAATTGCGTAGGCCAATTCTTGGAGCCTTTATTTTTACTCTTCGCTATCGCAGGCTCTTGTTCGCGATCGCGATGCATTAAACACCTGGGCAGTTATAAATATTCAAGACCGAGGGTTTTAGCCATTTTTACCAAAACTCAAGCTTGAGAGCTCGGATTTGAGAGAGATTTCGAGGGTTTTTCAGAGACAGCGATTGGGTAACGATTCTAAACTCCGTTTTACTTGTAACCCACTAATTTAAACATGTATTCCTCCTTTAATTTCGGATTTTTAATGGAAAATGGGTAAAACTTCATAGACCAAAATATTGAGTTTTGAGTGGGTGTTTTACCTCCGATTTGAGAGATTTTTATATGGTTAGACTCGTGAGAGTACACGGGTTCTGAAAATGTTAATTTCATCCGATTCTAAGGCGTCGGCCTGAGGGGTGTTTTGGTTATTTTGCCTAGTTTCACATCTTATCTTTGAATTAAATAGTAGAATCAGTTGCTCGAGATGTTATTTATGATATGTGATTTAATTGAATAGATTTGGGCCATTTGGAGTTGGACACTCATGGCAAAAGTGTGGTTTCGAGTTGATTTTGGAGACAGTTCGAGGTAAGTGGCTTGTCTAACCTTGTGTGAGGGACCTTTTCCCTTAGGATATGATGTTTGGTAATTGAATGCCTTGTACGTAAGGTGACGAGCGCGTACTTGAGCTAATTATTGAAAAATCCGATTTTACTTTAAATATTTAGACTGTGTTTCTTTCTTATCTGATGTATTTTATTTGCAATTATAGATTGTGTTAGCTAGAAAAGCATGCTTAGTTGTTCTAAATTGCCTATTTGCTCAAGTTGCTTTGTTTGCATTACGTGAAGCATGTTAGGCTAGAACTACCTGTTGCCTTGTATTTTTGAGCTTCATTTCTGAATATCTTCGTGTTGTGACTACATATTTACATTGGGACTACGGATGTGGGATTCCGGTAGCTCCCACCCCCTTATTTGTTTACTTTGGGACTACGGGTTAGATTCCCAGTAGATCTCCCTGCACATTTACTTTGGGACTACGGGTTAGATTCCCGGTAGATCCCCCTGCACATTTACTTTGGGACTGTGGGTTAGATTCCCGATAGATCCCCCCTACACATTGATAGTTGGACTACGGGACGGTATCCCAGAAGATCCTTCGAATATACTCATATGAAGGACTACAGGATGATATCCTGGGAGCTCATTGGACAGTTGATGAAAGGGACTACAGGACGGTATCCTGCTAGATCCTCGTTGTTGGTATTGATACTGAGCTATTTTACTCTGTGTTATCTTATTCTCTGAATGTTAATTGTTGTCTTGTATAACCTGTCTTACTTCATTTTTGTACCCATTATTTCTGTTTATTTCATACTATTGCAAGACTTATTATTATTATGGTTCTCAGTAGGGCCCTGACCTTCCTCGTCACTACCCAACCAAGGTTTGGCTTGGCACTTACTGAGTACTGCTGTGGAGTACGCATGCCTCTTCTGTGCATGTTTTTCATGTGCAGATCCAGGTACTTCATCTCAGGTGTATAACTCTCGAGGTGGAGAGATCTAGCAGAGACTTGGAGGTACATCTGCCACGTCCACAGACCAGGAGTCTCTATCTTATTCTAGCTTTAGCAGTTAGCTTTTCCTTTAGTACTTTTGCTTTAGACATTCTGGAGTTAGAGCCGTGTATTACTTTCAGTTAGCTTGTGTTCCCGTGAGTTTGTGGGTTTTGGGATGATATTGTAGACTTCCGCGCTATTGGATTGTATATGCCGAGCGGTATTTATATACAGTTTTCTTTTAGTTGTTCAGTTTTAATTAATTATTCTGCAAGCTATGTTGTTTTTCGCATTGTTAGGCTTACCTAGTTATAGGGACTAGGTGCCATCACGACATGTTCATGGAGGGTGAACTGAGGTCGTGACAGTAATCAATATGGATTTCAACGCAGGCTTACCTTGTACCCACCATAAGTTCGATTCAACATGGGTGATTGTTGATAGGCTTACAAAGTCAACCCATTTTCTATTCTTAGGACTATATATTCTGCAAAGGATGATGCAAGGCTTTATATTAAGGAGATAGTACGAGTGCATGGTGTCCCTGTATCTATTATCTCGGATAGAGGAGCTTAATTTACAACTAACTTCTAGAGGTCCTTCCAAAAAGTATTAGGGACTCAAGTAAATCTTAGTACATCATTTAATCCCCAGACAGATGAACTGGTTGAGCATACTATTCAGACACTTGAAGATATATTAAAGGCTTGTGTGATAGACTTCAAGGATAGCTGGGAGGATCATCTGCTTCTTATTGAGTTCACATATAATAATAGCTATCATTCAAGTAGTCAAATGTATCCATATGAAGCTCTTTACGAACGAAAGTTTAGGTCGTTTATAAGGTGGTTCAATATCGGGGAAGCTGCATTAGTAGGACCAGAATTAGTACAGGAGGAAATCGAGAAAATTAAGCTTATACAGGAAAGGCTATTAATATCTCAAAGCTGTCAGAAGTCTTATGTGGATAATCGACGGCGAGACTTGGAGTTTCAGGTTGACGATTGGGTATTCCTAAAGGTATCACTGATGAAAGGTGTTATGAGATTCGGTAAGAAAGGAAAACTTATTCCGCGGTACATTGGACCATATATGATCATACGTAAGGTAGGCCAGGTAGCATATGAATTAGACTTGTCTTCGGACTTGGAGTCTGCACATCCAGTCTTTCATGTGTCTATTCTCCGTAAGTGTATAGGAGATCCTTCTAGAATCGTGTCAGTTGATGATGTTCAGGTCATACAGTAGATATCATATGAAGAAACTCCTAATGTTATATTAGACAGACATGTTCGAAGATTGAGAACTAAAGATGTAGCTTTGATGAAAGTGCTTTCGAGAAACAATAACGTAGAAGAAATTACTTGGGAAGCTGAAGAAGACATGAAGTCTAGATTTCCTCACTTATTTCCTATTCCAAAGAAGGATCTGTCTGAGACATCACAACCTTAAGGTACGTGTATGGATTCTTGTATTATTTATTGTCATTGGTCGTGTGAGGCCATTGTCGTTATTAATGATTGGGGTCTTATATGGTATTAAATTATTGAGTTTCTACAGGAAGAGTTGGTATTAGTATTGTTACAAAGGCGACTCTGTCAAGGTTTATACAGATTTCGGAGAATTAAACATTCGAGGACGAATGTTTCAAAGGGAGTAAGGATGTTATATCCTGCATTTCGAACGTAAAAGTTTCGTCGTAAGTTAATCGACGTAGAATCGAGGATGAGATTATCTTAAGGTTATACGCATTTATGCTAATTATAATAAGCGATAAGTAAGTCTCGTGAAGGTTAAAGGGTAAACGAATCAAGAAAAGTGAGTTTAATCGATGTTTGTCGATTTGGGATAATGTACGGTCCGATCAACAATATCCGGTATTCATGGACTAGTGCTATAGAAGGTACCGTACGACCACTATAGTAGAATAAATAAAGTGTATTAATAGTGAGCAGTATTTTAAGTAATTTGAGATTATTCTTAATTATTTGGTAATTAATTAATTATTTGGTAATTAATTAAAGAGTGGGATAAGATTTAATCCCTTCCCAACGTGGCAATCATCCATTTACAATTAATGACTAAATATTAAAGGTTGCAAAGTGTCACACTTTGTGTGACACCAAGCTAGACATGTGGGGGCCACCTAATAATTAAAGATGTCTTTCCAAATTCAAAATTATCTTCAAAATCTCTTAAAGAAAGCGCATAGTAACGTTCTTTCTAACAAAATTCACCCAAGATTTCTTACCTTGCTCATAATATTATCTCTAAAAGGAACGTTCTTTCTAAATGTCATTTCTTATCTCTTAAGGAAGATCATATTCCAACAAAGATCATTTTCCAAAACAACATAAACGTTATTCCTAAATTCTTAAGGAAAAGCTTCAGCCAAGATTATATTTGCATAGCAACGTTATTGCATCGGGTATTTCATACGAATTATTCCTATTTTGATCCCGCTGTTACGTGTTTCTTCACGGTTGGCGTGTGTTAGAAGGATTGTCAAAAAAAGAAAAATCAGTTTAGGTATGTTAAGGCCATGCATTCTTTCTTTGTTTGGCATGATCCCAATTATACGGAATAAACGAGCGTATGCACAGTTTTCATAAATTACTCTATGCATAAAAATGCTAGAGATTTGTATATTCTTGTTCTCCCGTAAGTCTTATTATTCTATCTTTGGTTCACGAGTCTCAAAAAAATACGTATTTGATAAAGTTTATCCGAAAGGCATATTGAGTTTTATGGCATTCCGATAAAATCTTATTAACATATTTCTTATGCATTTCATGCATCTATACATATACATTGACCCATGACAATATGACGTTATATACACGTATATATGTATATTATATTATAAGGGATATAGGAAAAATGTTATGGCATTATATACGCACCACCACCTAATCTGTTAGTATATGTTGATGATGTTGCCCACAGTGGCCGAGAAGACATGATGGAATGCCATCAGAGGCTTGATGATGTTATGTACACCTATACCTATGCATGACACGACATTTTTTTGTAGGTGCATGATAATACAAATGTTTCAGAATTTACAAAGTAATTCAGATTTACAGATGGATTTCTTTATTCAATGTGTCATGTATGTCTTTTATGTACTGATTTTCTTGCCTTACATACTCAGTACATTATTCGTAGAGGCCCTATTTCCCGGGGCCTGCGTTTCATGCCCGCAGGTGCAAGTAGGAAAGTCGATGGTGCCTCTTCTTAGGATCCTTGATCAGAGAGAGTTGGCGTGCCGCACTTGATCCGGAGCTTTTTTTAATTTTTGTACGATATGTTTATATATATATATATATATGTGTGTGTGTGTGTGTGTGTGTGTGTGTGTGTATATATATATATATATTTACAGACCTCTAAAAGAAACACAATTGTACATTATTCGTAGAGGCCCTATTTCCCGGGGCCTGCGTTTCATGCCCGCAGGTGCAAGTAGGAAAGTCGATGGTGCCTCTTCTTAGGATCCTTGATCAGAGAGAGTTCGCGTGCCGCACTTGATCCGGAGCTTTTTTTAATTTTTGTACGATATGTTTATATATATATATATATATATATGTGTGTGTGTGTGTGTGTGTGTATATATATATATATATTTACAGACCTCTAAAAGAAACACAATTGTACATTATTCGTAGAGGCCCTATTTCCCGGGGCCTGCGTTTCATGCCCGCAGGTGCAAGTAGGAAAGTCGATGGTGCCTCTTCTTAGGATCCTTGATCAGAGAGAGTTCGCGTGCCGCACTTGATCCGGAGCTTTTTTTAATTTTTGTACGATATGTTTATATATATATATATATATATATGTGTGTGTGTGTGTGTGTGTGTATATATATATATATATTTACAGACCTCTAAAAGAAACACAATTGTACATTATTCGTAGAGGCCCTATTTCCCGGGGCCTGCGTTTCATGCCCGCAGGTGCAAGTAGGAAAGTCGATGGTGCCTCTTCTTAGGATCCTTGATCAGAGAGAGTTCGCGTGCCGCACTTGATCCGGAGCTTTTTTTAATTTTTGTACGATATGTTTATATATATATATATATATATATGTGTGTGTGTGTGTGTGTGTGTATATATATATATATATTTACAGACCTCTAAAAGAAACACAATTGTACATTATTCGTAGAGGCCCTATTTCCCGGGGCCTGCGTTTCATGCCCGCAGGTGCAAGTAGGAAAGTCGATGGTGCCTCTTCTTAGGATCCTTGATCAGAGAGAGTTCGCGTGCCGCACTTGATCCGGAGCTTTTTTTAATTTTTGTACGATATGTTTATATATATATATATATATATATGTGTGTGTGTGTGTGTGTGTGTATATATATATATATATTTACAGACCTCTAAAAGAAACACAATTGTACATTATTCGTAGAGGCCCTATTTCCCGGGGCCTGCGTTTCATGCCCGCAGGTGCAAGTAGGAAAGTCGATGGTGCCTCTTCTTAGGATCCTTGATCAGAGAGAGTTCGCGTGCCGCACTTGATCCGGAGCTTTTTTTAATTTTTGTACGATATGTTTATATATATATATATATATATATGTGTGTGTGTGTGTGTGTGTGTATATATATATATATATTTACAGACCTCTAAAAGAAACACAATTGTACATTATTCGTAGAGGCCCTATTTCCCGGGGCCTGCGTTTCATGCCCGCAGGTGCAAGTAGGAAAGTCGATGGTGCCTCTTCTTAGGATCCTTGATCAGAGAGAGTTCGCGTGCCGCACTTGATCCGGAGCTTTTTTTAATTTTTGTACGATATGTTTATATATATATATATATATATATGTGTGTGTGTGTGTGTGTGTGTATATATATATATATATTTACAGACCTCTAAAAGAAACACAATTGTACATTATTCGTAGAGGCCCTATTTCCCGGGGCCTGCGTTTCATGCCCGCAGGTGCAAGTAGGAAAGTCGATGGTGCCTCTTCTTAGGATCCTTGATCAGAGAGAGTTCGCGTGCCGCACTTGATCCGGAGCTTTTTTTAATTTTTGTACGATATGTTTATATATATATATATATATATATGTGTGTGTGTGTGTGTGTGTGTGTGTGTGTGTATATATATATATATATTTATCGATCTCATTTTTGTACAATTGTGTTTCTTTTAGAGGTCTGTAAAAAAGCTACATATAGTTGGACAGTATGTGGCCTTGTCGGCATTCAGTTTTAGGTATATAGTTGTCTATAGCAGCCTTGCAGGCTCGCCCACTGTATTCCACATGCATATATACATATGCCTTTTGGGCAGGTTTCTTTCATGCATGTTATACTCGTAATTTAGCAGATATCATTCAGGTTTGTATCTTAGACGCATGCTTAGGGGTGTTTAACAGGTAGGGCTTAGGCACTCGTTGCGGCTCATTAGTTTGGGTCATGACACGAATCCGATACATTATCTTAGGCACTCGTTGCGGCTCATTGGTTTGGGTCATGACACGAATCCGATACATTATCTTTTGACTTTACATAGTCAATTGTAATAATTCTACTAGAAAGTAGTTGTCTAATTGTATTATGTCTTTATCGTGTGTGACGAAATTTCCTGTTATACATAATGCTCCCAACTCTTCCTAATGCCACTTGACTGTCACAATGAATACATAAAGGTGCCAAAATTTGGACCAAAATGAAATATCTTTCCAAAAATTCCGGAGCCATTCAGCTTCTTCTCCATCCTTGTCTAAAGCTATAAACTCATACTACATTGTAGAGTGGGCGATGCATGTCTGTTCTGATGACTTTCACGACATTGCTCCTCCACTAATCGTAAAAACATATTCACTTGTGGATTTTGATTTTTTTGTTCCGGTGATCCAATTTGCATCACTATATCCCTCAATAACCGCATGATATTTATTGTAATGCAATGCATAGTCTTGGGTATATTTTAAATATGCCAAAACTCGTTTCATTGCTATCCAATGAGCTTGGTCGAAATTACTTGTATATCGATTAAGCTTACTTATCGCACAAGCTATATTTGGTCGTGTACAATTCATAATGTAAATCAAACTTTCCCAACACTTGAGCATATTCCAATCGAGACTTCCTTTGACCTTTATTCTTATAAGATTATGGTTTAAAGCAATTGGCGTTATTGTAACTTTAAAGTCAAAATATTTGAACTTTTTAAGTACCATTTTAATATAATGAGATTGAGACAAGTCTATACCTTCAGGAGTCGTAAGGATCTTAATTCCCAAAATTAAATCGGCAAATCCTAAGTCTTTCATATCAAATTTACTAGTAATCATGCGCTTAGTAGAATTTATGTTAGCAATGTCGTTACTCATTGACACATAATCCACATATAAACAAATAATGACTATTTTATTTGGAGTATTCTTAATGTAAACACATTTATCACACGTATTGATCTAGAAGCCATTTGATAATATTGTTTGGTCAGATTTAGGGTGTCATTATTTCGGAGCTTGTTTTAGTTCGTAACGTGACTTAGCAAGTCGACACACCTTTTTTTCTTTTTCGGAAACTACGAACCCTTCAGGTTATTCCATATAAATTTCTTCCTCCGAAATTCCATTTAAGAAGATTGTCTTCACATTCATGTGATGGATTTGAAGGCCAAACAAGATGGCTAACGCTATTAACACCCAAAGAGACGTAATCCTCGTTAACAGCGAGTATGTTCCAAAGTAATCAAAACCTTCTCGTTGTCTAAATATTTTAACAAATAATCTTGCCTTATATTTATCAAAAGTACCACCATCTTTCACTTTCCTTTTGAAAATCCACTTACAACCCAAAGGTTTATTTCCTCTAGAAAGATCAACCAATTCCCAAGTATGATTATTTAATATGGATTCTATCTCACTATTGACTGCCTCTTTTCAATATTATACTTTTGAGGAAGACATTGCTTCTTTGAATGTTTGAGGCTGATAATCCAATAAGAATGCCAGAAAATCTGATCCAAAGGAAGTAATTGTTTTTTGACGTTCACTACATCTTGTATTTTCCTCATTGAAGGTACTTTCTATTATTTCTTTCCAAGGCTGCTTAGTTTATTCACTAGACGACTCATATTCCTTTATATACACATAAATATTCTCCAAAAATTCAGCATTATCTAATTCGATTGCCGTATTAATATGAATATCGAGATTTTCTGTTATGAACCAGAAAATGATATGCCTTACTATTTGTTGCATATCCTATGAAAACACAATCAATAATTTTTTGTCCGATATTTACCCTTTTGGGTTTAGGGACTTGCACTTTAGCCAAATACCCCCTCACTTTAAAATACGAGAAAATGATCAAATATGTCCCTCTACTAAGCAAAAATAATCATATTTTTTCTCTGTTATACTTTCGGTATAAAAGTACCCCGACGTTAACTTAGTAGTTCAAATATACCTCTTTTCTGTCAAAGTTGTCCAACGTGGACACTCAATCCCATGTGGCTCTATAATTTGATGACATGGACACCATGTAGCATGCTATCTCGTCCGCCGCCACCTATTTTTCACCTCCCTTCACTTCCTCTTCCATCATCTCCTATCATGTTACTACACTTGCCACAATTGCCTCCATTTTCACCACCTTCAGCTCTCAGCTATACATCCTTACTATACGCATGATAAATCAACAATTCTAGTTTATGGATTTCAAATAAGATACCAAATTCTTGGACCAAAATACCACCATAAATATGGGAACAAAACAAACCCAAACTATAATAGACCCTTATGGTCCGTCCCTTTTCCGGACTCCCGGCATAGCGGAAGCTTAGAGTATCGGACTGTTTTTTTTTTAAATTATTTTTTATGGTCTGTTTGGGCGAAAGAAAGTAGAGAGGAAGAACGAGAACAATGACGTGAGAAAATAAATAAGAAAAGAAAATAAAACTTGAAACTAATATAACCCTTAAAATAATTTATATGGTTAAAGGTTAAAAAGTTTCTTTCATTACAATTAAGCTAACCAGAGTAAGAATTTCAAACCTGGTCAATTTTTTATTAGGGCGTTGGGTCTAGTGAAAAGTACCGTAATTCTTCCATTATTATATGAGCGATGATTTCGAGAACTTGATCGATCCGGCAATCTCCAAAAGCCTATACCATATATTATTGTGCCCTTGAAGTGAATGAGAAAAAAAATAGTAAAAATAATAACAGTGACGAGAGGGTTGTGTTCCTTTATCCGCATATATATATATATATATATATATATATATATATATATA
>MU699878.1:36514-54247 GCA_026770625.1 Nicotiana glauca | reverse complement strand
ATAGACTAATATATATATATATATATATATATATATATATATATATATATATATATATATATATATATATAGGAGCAATAAAAATTAATTAATGAGAGAAATTTGATATATAATAATACAACGATCATCTGAATACCGAAATTATTATTGCATTAGCATATTACATGAATTCATTATAGACGATATCTGAGAAACCATAAAAATAATATGATAATATTTTTATTAAAAAATCATTATAGACGATATTTTTGTATATGTTTCTTTCTAATGCTTTGGTTACTCTACTATAACCAGAACTCATGTTGTCGATATTGATATCTCTCTTGAAAGTGCAACATATAGTTATCCGTGTAAGAAAATATGTTGTTGTAAATATAGTCCAATATTTAGGATGTATGTCCTTGTACTTTATTTATTATAACTATAAAACATAAACATATTAAAAATTATTTTCACACAAATTTAAAAAGGATATTTTTTTTTTAGTTTCGGAAGACGAAAATTAAATTCAGACATATGCTTAGGATTGCATTGACTAGTATCATAAGTTTTGCATGCATGACGTTATTTTCAAAACCTATATGTACCATATGTGTACTACTACATACGCTATTCTGTGGATTTAAGTTTTCAGTAACATGACTGTTATATTTTTCTTCGAAATCAACATATATATAATGGAAGATCAATTTTAACTTAGTCGATTGTATATATGGCGACACTAACATACGTAAGAATTAACGAACTTGACAACAAATATGTACGGTAGAAGATCATTTGGTATTAAAATATTTAAATATTCTTCTTGGCAGTAATAGTTGCGTCATTTTCTGCTGGGTAAAAACTGAAAAATATTTTATTTTTACCATAAAACTTTGCAATCAACCTTATATTAATTTGTCACGACCCCAAACATGCCCGATCATGATGGCGCCTCTGGTGAAGACAATGTTAGCCGACACAACACTCACATTAACCCTTTAATCATTAAGAGTCATTTTTAAACCTTTAATTAGAGCAATATTTCATAATATAAATCTGAAAAAAATAGTGCGAAATTTTACAAAAGCCCGACATAGGGGTGTCACTAGTCATGATGATCTGTCAAGGTCCGAATATAACAAGAAGTCTAAAATAATGTAATAATTACAGTAATAGCAATGTAGGGAAAGGAGGGTGCTGCAGACGTCATGCAACCACCTGCTAACTTTGATGACTCCGCGTCTGAGCCAATCAACACCCGCTACCGGGTTCTAATATACCTGCATCTGCACACGAGGTGCAGAGAGTAATGTGAGTACTCCAACCGAGTAAGTAATAAGAGTAAATAAAGATTTAGCTGTAGGAAACAATGAATCCACATTAATGTTAGGCTGAATAAACACAACAGACTTTCAAATCATAATACTAGTCAACCTTCCCTTTTAAAGTTCGGCTTTTAGTAAAAATATTTTGAAATACTTTCCAGCAGTTTCAGTGGGGGTTCAATACTATTTAAAATAATAATAGAGATTAAAGCCAAATTTGGCCCATCGAGCAAAACATAGTTCGTAAAACAGCCCCTCGGATAAAAAAATAATCATAAACACTTCATAATTTGAAAATCTCAGCAGAAGTTGCCAAATGCCAAATTAGTGATTAATTTCTGAACATCTTGTTAACCTCAGTTTAATTAAAAGTTGTTGTAAGACATTTGTTCAACTTTCGAAAGAGGCTTAACATAAAGATGAGTGAAGACAGTCAATAAATAAGTATATTCGATAGAAACTCACGTTAAAGAGGAGTGAAATCAATAAGTTCATCAAATAATTAACTATCAAATACGCATTAAAATAATCGTTCGGTGTGGACTAGGTCACAATCCCCCAGTGGTGCTCAACCCCACGCTCGTCATTGAGCATGTAAGTCACCTCAAAGTAACACAACGATGTGTAATCCGGGGTTTCAAACCCTCAGGACATTATTTACAATGATTACTTACCTCGAACCGGCAAAATATCCAGCTCGCGACACCTTTGCTCCTCAAATTGGGCTCCACGCGCGTTGAATCTATCCAAAATTAGAGCGAATGCATCACAATATGCTAAGGGAACAACGCCCAAGAGAAAAACATTCGAAAAAATATCAAAAATCTCGAAATTAGTAAAACCCGAGCCCCGAGCCCACTTCTCGAAACTCAGAAATTTTCATATCAACGGGTTACTTTTCCTCCCACGAGTTCATACCTACCAAAAGTTCTAAAATCCCGCCCAATGGTCCGTCAAATCCCAATTTAAAAGTCCAATTTCTTAAGCCCTAGTTCTTCAATTTTAGGCTTAGTTTTCATGAATTTCTAGATGGATTTTACAATAAAAATGAGTTTTAAGTTCAAAAATCTTATCTCCAATTGATTCCCCTCGAATCCCTCTTTAATTTCCTTCAAAAGCTCACAAACATTGCCAACAGTGGAGTGAAAATGAGCTCCAAATCGCGAATGAAATGTTTATAACCGTTCTGACAAGACCTGTTATTTCTTCTATGCGATCGCGGCCCTAGGCTCGCGATAGTGAAGAGCAAATTTTTCATGACATCAAAATAAACTATGCGAATGCGATAAAATCCTTGCGAACGTGATGCAGCCTTTCCCCATACTACGCGAATGCGAACCAAACACTGCGAACGCGAAGGCAAAGACCTCTGACCATTAAATCCTCCTTTTTTGAACGCGGAGGATATCATGCGAACGGGAAGCATCCAAAACTTCCCCTCCACGAACGCGAAGCATGAACCGTGATCGCGAAGGTCAAAATTCCTCTGCAATAGCTGCTGCATTTTTGCAATTTCCTGAGTCCCAAAAACCTTCCGTTAGCCATCCGAAACTCATTCGAGGCCCCCGGGACCTCAACCAAAAGTATCAACACATCCTAAAACATCATTCAAACTTTTTCCAATCAACAAAACACCTCAAACAACACCAAAACCATCATTTCACATCGAATTCAAGCCTAAGTCTTTCCAAAAACATCTGAAACACGTATTCGATCAAAAACCCAACCAAACCACGTCCGAATGACCTGAAAATTTACACTCACATCACAAATGACATAATAAAGCTTCAGCAACATTCTAAATTCCTTTCCGACCCTCGGATCAAAATCACCTATCAACCGGAAATCGCCAAAATACCAACTTCGCCAATTCAAGCCTAATTCTACACTGGACCTCTAAAACCAATTCCGATAACGCTCCCAAGTCATAAATCACCCAACAAAGCAAACCAATTCATAAAAATTTCGATCCAAGCTCATATACAAATAAGTCAACCCTTGGTCAAACCTTTCAAATTCAAAGCTTTCAGTTGAGACCGGTTTTTCAAATTCATTCCAAAATTTCCTGAAAACCAAAACCAACGATCTACATCAGTCATAATACATTACACGGGGCAAGTCATGCCCGAGAATTGGCCATCAAAGTACAAAAGCTTAAAACGACTGGTCGGGTCATCACATCCTCCCCTACTTAAACATACGTTCGTCCTCGAACGTACCCAGAGTTGCTCTAAAAGCCAACCAATTACTGAATAACCTTACCCATGCATATACCTGGGGCTGATCCCAAGTCACCCTACCTCATATAGGTCCGATATCACGACATAACCAAAATTCCACAATCCATCCTAGTCCATGAACCATATAACTACATTTATGCTCCTAAAATCCTCAATGCTTTCAAAATCTCACATTTATACTGTGAATTTGTCCCAAACAAGCTGTAACAAACCATATGTGCTATCTCAGGCACAATCACCTGATATACCGCATACTCAACACGCGCGACGATAACTTATAATCATAGCAGTTACACATAACAACAGAATACCGATAGAAAACCTCTTGAGGACTAAAGTCTCATTCCAACACTTCCATATACTGCCAATGATAAATGAAACACATAGTAAATCATAATCATTTCTCAGATCAGCCATCCATAAAGCTACTTCTCCATTGGAAAGGACCATAGCAAATTTCTGAACCGAACCTCGATATTTATCCATCAAACATGATGAAATTGAACCCGTTTGTATTCATTAAAGACCCCAACGATCTCATCTAATCCAACACAATTACTTGGTGACATGACATACCAAGCCAGGCTAAATCCACAACTTGTGCAGTCCGCGCACCAATAAGCCGCAATCTGAACCTACTCACATCACGAAACTGACTAAAATGAAAGAGTTGTACCTCAAGCTCACCAGTACCGTCACAACACATGGCTGAGAACCCGTTTCACATCATAGAAATAGAATACACTAATCAAACCCTCAAGGTCGTATTTCCAAATAGCTTCGGTACAACGCGCGATCCTATTCAAATGTTACTCCACATAGAATACCTCAAGTCACTATGCTCGAAATCGACTACGACGCTCAATTGATGTCTAGAATCAAAGCAAATCATTACACTCACGGAGAAACAAATGACATAACGCAAACCCGATAGGACATAGTCGATACGCTATTCACCAAGCAATTCCCGATTACTCTTCTCGCTCGACTTCCATTAAGAAATTCCGATAGAACCGCACCATAGGCGCCTATAACCAACAGATCGTAACGTCTCACAACACAAAAAGGTAACTCATAGATCCCCCTAATCACTCATAGATCAAAGTAACCGAGTCAACACATCCTTCACCAACAACAACTCGGAGTCAATAAAACCATCTCGATGCCGGACACATATTCGTATAGGTCTACCAATGGACCACACATCAACTCCAGCTACAGACAACAGATAAATAATCATTCGAAGGTCCACAATGACTGAATCATAGTACATACTAATATCCGACTAACTTACCCGCCTTTTGCCATCCACAACCACAAGCGCTAACATGCATATGAGAACTTCCAGTCTCCAAGTCCATAAAACATATGAATTACCATATCTGATCCCAATTCTGCCACTCGCATATATAACTCACCTCTAGTACTCAAGCATTCCATGAGAGATACTCTAAGATTCTTTTATCCCACCAAGCAAACTTGAATGTCAGCAATCGATCCAGCCTGAAAGTGCCGCAATACTAACAAAGTTCTATCAACTTAATCACATTGCCTTTTCCTGGAACATATACCCTCATAAAATCACTATAATTATCAATACCATTTTCTTAATCATCTGAAGATCATTCACTCTAATCATTTGAGGTTCGTTTCTCTAATCACTTAAAACTGCCCGTGTTGCCTAAGAATTTCATGACTTTCCATTCGGAACTGAACCGTAACCTTATATACACAAATCCCAATCCTCCACAACGTAACGCATATACCATAACATCCTAGGATAACATGAGAACTTCATCTCCCTTATGATCCACAAACACTTACGTACGCAACTAGTTAAGATCTTTCCATTGGTCCCATCTAGAAAAAAGTCCCTATACATCCCATGCTCCGCATGCCAATAGACAATATACCTCTCCAAACTGCAGTAAAAACTATCAAGAACTCTCTTAGTTCACTTTGCATAAATCAGACCTGTCAGGAGTGAATTATTCTAACTCTACCAAGCTAAGTAAGCCATCAAAACTTGAGAGCATTCCTGCAAAATATCCATAAGAACTCATCACCTCGAACACCTACAAGGAATTAATCATATCCTTACCATGTCGGTCAGGTCCACCATCACGCTACTCCAGCTATCTAAGTTCCCTTCTGATTCACCTTCCACGTATTCCCTCTTGCTATAGCACCACGATTTCTCACCCCAGACTCACTACACGAGAACCATAAGCCACTAAATATTCTCTCAATCATTCTCGGAAATACCACATCCCAGAATACTTTAGTCTGAAGAACTCCCTACGAATCTGAATCTATTACCCTTGCCTTCATGATACTGATACATAGAATGCCATAATTAACATATAACTAGCACATGTCTTGACATCTTCCAATGAAAGCTCAGGTTCTAACAACACATGCAACTTTAAAATACCTAATTGTTATATGTAGAATCTTAAACACATTAGAACCATTTTCGCAAGTCATCCACTATACTCAAACCGCAATTAACCCGATCAATAGAACCGAACAACCTATGCCTCATTGGCACTTCTAACACTACAGCACATAATTAGGCAATTAGCTAATCAATAGCAAACTCCTCCACTTGGATAGAAGCCATGGATCAGAATACCTTTAATAACTCATAACACTTATACTCTACTAATGCCACAATACCATAGTGAGATTAAGCTCAAATTCTTTGTAAGCTTGTGTAAGCACAAATCATCTAGTACGTTAAATATTTTACAAATCTCGCAACAGTTAAGCCAACTCTCTTAAGAGACCAAAAATTTCAAATCTCAACACGTAGTTTGCAATTACACATGAGGTCTTCTAACATACACATAGGGATCACACCACGTCAGAGCACTCTGCAAGAGATAACCCACCTACTTTGCCTCAATATAATATTTCTGTATACCTTCCACCGTCACAACTATTATGCAGTCACTTAGCCTTTCTTAGTCTGAACTCATATCACAACATGAAATTTACTGCACTCCAACTGTAAGACATGAAAAGATTCTTCACACGCCCATAACTCGTGGCTATACCTTTAATTACGATGGAATTCAAGCACCTAAAAGTTATTCTATCCTCTGGCAGACCTATCTCATCATTTTCCAAATCATATGGATATAACTCGCAGTACTAACATACTCGTCGCATAGCTATCCAGCCGACACTCCCACTAATAGGGACAATATCGAGCATATAATTTTGAAACACTTACTCACATAATCAGTACCTCGGCGCTCAAGCCATAAGCAAAGATCCGGCCTCAAGTCCTTCAGATAGGCCCAACATCAAACTCGTAGAGATCACATCTCGCCCTTCGATCGGGGAACCACAAGCCATCAAGGCATATCTGATACTAAGTGCTCATGCGCGCATATGAACGCGTGAAAGGATTTCAGAGAGTTACTTTTCAAGCTGAATCAATGACGAATGATAAGAATTTCCAAGAATATGAAGTTTTCCTAAAGGTTTTGCGGCCTCTCGAGGATAAATACAGACGTCTCCGTACCGATCCGCCAGACTTTACTAAACCTGCTCATGACTTGTGAGACCTAGTAACCTAGGCTCTGATACTATCTTGTCACGACCCCAAACTGGCCCAGTCATGATGGTGCCTCTCGTGAAGACAAGGCCAGCCAACACAACACTCACATTAACCCTTTAATCATTAAGAGTCATTTTTAAACCTTTAATTAGAGCAATATTGCATAATATAAATATGAAGGAAACAATGCGGAACTCTCAAGGATAAATACAGACGTCTCCGTACCGATCCGCCAGACTCTACTAAACCTGCTCATGACTTGTGAGACCTATTAACCTAGGCTCTGATACTATCTTGTCACGACCCCAAACTGGCCCAGTCATGATGGCGCCTCTCGTGAAGACAAGGCCAGACAACACAACACTCACATTAACCCTTTAATCATTAAGAGTCATTTTTAAACCTTTAATTAGAGCAATATTGCATAATATAAATCTGAAGGAAACAATGCGGAATTTCTACACACGCCCGACATCGGGGTGTCACTAGTCATGAGCATATATCAAGCTGTGAATACGACAAGAAGTCTAAAATAATGTACTAATTACAGTAATAGCAATGTAAGGAAAGGAACGGTGATGCGGACGTCATGCAACCACCTGCTAACTCTGATGATTTCGCTTCTGATCCAATCAACACCTGCTACCGGGTTCTGATATACCTTCATCTGCATACGAGGTACAGGGAGTAATGTGAGTACTCCAACCCAGTAAGTAATAAGAGTAAATGAAGACTGAGCAGTGGGAAACAATAAATCCACATTAAGGTTTGGCTCAAAAAGCACAATAGGCTTTCAAATTATAATACTAGTCAACCTTCCCTTTTAAAGTTCGGCTTTTAGTAAAAATTATTTTGAAATACTTTCCAGGAGTTTCAGTGGGGGTTCAATACCATTTAAAACAATGATAGAGATTAAAACCATATTTGGCCCCTCGAGCAAAACATAGTTCATAAAACAGCCCCTCGGGCAAAACAATAATCATAAACACTTCATAACTTGAAAATCTCGGCTGAATAGCCAAATGCCAAGTCAGTGATTAATTTTTGAACATCTCGTAAACCCCTATTTAATTAAAAGTTATTTTAAAACATTCGTTCAACTTTCGACAGAGGCTCAACATAAAGATTAGTGAAAACAGTCAACAAATCAACATATTCGATTGAAACTCACTTTAAAGAGGAGTGAAATCAATAAGTTCATAAACAGGCATCTCAAGAAAAATATCGCCCATGTGCATGTATATATATTTATCGCACCTCGGTCTAGCCTCTCTGTCACTCGTGACTCATCTTTTACCAAACAATACTCTCACTCAGCATTCGCGCTCAATAGGTACCATATAGCAACCGCTGCGGCATGCAGCCCGATCCATATATTTCGTCGACGGTGCTCACTGGGTGTGCAGTCCGATCCAACATATCACTGCGGCGTGCAGCCTGATCTCTCTGTGTGTGTGTGTGTGTGTATATATATATATATATATTGTTGCGGCGTGCAACCCGATCCATAGATATATATAATACTCACAACTATGCCCTCGGTCTCTCTCAGTCATTAACCTCACCATCAGACTCTCAGTCTATCTAAGTTATCAATCGCACCATTAGACCCTCGGTCCATCACAGTAAAACAGGGAACTCAGCCCCAAACAGTTTTCCACACTTTTAAGAATATAGTGATAAAGCCAAATTTGAGTGATAAACAGGTAAAACATGACTGAAAATTGCTTTAAAAAAAATAGAGTGAGGAAAGATAGCAAAAATGCCCCTAAGGGTCTCAACAAGTCGGCACAAGGTCCCAACATGGCATACAACCCAAAATATAATAACATCAAGCAATTAACTATCAAATACACAATAAAATAATCATTCAGGATGGACTAGGTCACAATCCCCCAGTGGTGCTCTACCCCCACACTCGTCATCTAGCGTGTACGTCACCTCAAAGTAACACAACAATGTGTAATCTGGGGTTTCAAACCCTCAGGACAATATTTACAATCATTACTTACCTCGAACCGGTGAAATCTCTAGCTCGCAATGCCTTTGCCCCTCAAATTGGCATCCACGCGCGTCGAATCTATCCAAAATCAGAGCAAATACAGCACAATATGTTAAGGGAAAATATTTGAAAAATATCAAAAATCTCGAAATTAGCAAAACCCGAGCCCCGGGCCAACTTCTCGAAACTTAGAAATTTTCACCTCAACGGGTTCCTTATCCTCTCACGAGTTCATACATACCAAAAGTTCTAAAATTTGACCCCAAATGGTCCGTCAAATCCCAATTTAAAAGTCCAATTTCTCAAGCCCTAGTTCTTATATTTTAGGCTTAGTTTCCACAAATTTCTAGGTGGATTTCACAATAAAAATGAGTTTCAAGTTTAAAAATCTTACCTCCAATTGATTCCCCTCGAATCCCTCTTCAGTTTCCTTCAAAAGCTCTCAAAAATTGCCAACAACGGAGTGAAAATGAGCTCCAACTCGCGGATGAAATGTTTATAACCTTTCTCCCCAGACCTGTATTCCTTCTATGCGATCGTGGCCCCAGGCTCGTGATCGCGAAGAGCAAATTTTTCATGACCTCAAATTAAACTATGCGAATGCGATAAAATCCTTGAGAACCCGATGCATCCTTTCCCCATACTACGCGTACGCGAACCAAACACTGCGAACGCGAAGACAAAGGCCCCTGACCCTCAAATCCTCCTTTGCGAACGTGGAGGGTATCATGAGAACGCGAAGCATCCAGAACTTCCCTTCCGCGAACGCGAAGACAAAATCTCAGGCCTCCCAAATTCCTTCTATGCGAACGTGGGGAACCTCCTGCAATCGTGAAGGTCAAAATTCCTCTGCAATAGCTGCTGCATTTCTGCAATTTCCTAAGTCCCAAAAACCTTCCGTTAGCCATCTAAAACTCACCCGAGGCCCTCGGGACCTCAACCAAAAGTACCAACACATCCTAAAATATCATTCAAAAAATTGTTCCGATCAATAAAACACCTCAAACAACACCAAAACCATCATTTCACGTCGAATTCAAGCCTAAGTCTTTCCAAAAAACTTCCGAAACACGCATGCGATCAAAAACCCAAACAAACCACACCCGAATAACCTGAAATTTGCACACACATCACAAATGATATAATGAAGCCTTAGAAACGCTCGGAATTCCATTACGACTCTCGGATCAAAATCTTACCTTTCAACCGGAAGTCGCCAAAATACTAACTTCGCCAATTCAAGCCTAGTTCTACATCGGACCTCCAATACCAATTCTGATCGCGCTCCCAAGTCATAAATCACCCAACGAAGCTAACCAAATCATAAAAATTCTGATCCGAGATCATATACAAATAAGTCAACCCTTGGTCAAATCTTTGAAATTCAAAGCTTTCAGCTAAGACTGTTCTTTCAAATTCATTTCAAATTTTCCTAAAAACCAAAACCAACGATCTACTCAGTCATAATGCATTACACAGGGCAAGTCATGCCCGAGAACTACCGATCAAATTACAAAAGCTCAAAATGACCGGTGGAATCGTTACATAATTAGTTGATCAACATATTTATTTTTGCTAGCTAAGATAGCTCTTTAATGTCTATCATGTAATTTGAACAAATTGTGTTTTAATATAATGATAGAAATATTTTTCTTATTAAATGCACTACCATTATCATTGGATAGGGCTGGCAAATGGGTCGGGCCAGGTCTTAAACAGGTCTAAGTGGACCTGGGCTTCACGGGCTTTTTGTGTCACGACCCAAAATATTTTCCGAAGGACTTGTGATGGCACTTAGTCTCTAAACTAGGTAAGCCTAACATAAAGTAAAATAACATTGAAATTTACTAACTTTAAATTAAATTACTCTAAACAAATTATAATTTTCAAAACCGGCGGTACAAGTCACAAGCCTTTCTAAGAGTAGTTATATAAAATAAATACATCACTGCTCCGAAACAAAACGAACAAATGGTAATAAGTACAAATGAAGGTGACTCCTAGGACTACGAATGGTGTAGCAGGTTTACCTTAAGTCTTCACCACAACGACCCCACAGCTACTACCTATCAAATACCTGGATCTGTACACAGAAATGTACAGAAGTGTAGTATGAGCACACCACTGTGGTGTCTAGTAACTATCAAGACTAACCTCGGTGGGGTAGTGATGAGGAACACTCCAGACACCTACTGATAAAATAAATTGAATACAATTTGATAATAAACAATCAACCTAGAAATGACATAGTAATATCAACACCAGGGAAAGAACAAACTACAATCCGTAGAAATAATAAAAAGAAACACGGGTGGAAACAAAGATTACCAAATAATTTAACACAGACATAGCTGAGACATAGACAAGTAAAAATGTACTCAAATAAGGAAGGCAATGTCAGCTCAATAAATCAGATCGTTTCTGATGCACATTTTCTAGGCGTCTCAAACTTGATATCTCATATCATAACCTCAATTACCAAACTTTTAGCACACTCGACACCTTGTTCCCATAAATTTCTTTCTCTCTTTACACAACAACGTACTCATGTTACTCATTTTATAGGGTCCATAACCAATGCAATTAAGATGTTCAAGGAGTCTGATTTATGTAACAAGTGGAGTAAAGCTTATAAACCAATTAGGAATTTAGCAAGAAAAGATGAAGTTATTTTTAGAAATCATTTTAATAAAGAAAGTATCATTTTCAATTGAAGTACAACATCGAATGAAATATTACCTTTAACAAGGAAATTAATAAATTAACTTAGTAGAAATTCTATTTTTAAGTAAAATACAACCTCAGACGGTTTAAAAAAATTTAATTGAGTAACTAAATAAATTGAATATGAAAGAATTATTGAAATATATATATATATATATATATATATATATATATAAATGCGGTGAAGTATTAAAAACACGATGGAGTTCTTTCATAAAGGATCACAGCGGTAAATGAATTTGCATAGTCAAAACACTTAAGTTGGTAACAACAAATAAACATAACAAGCATAAAGTGCATGGCATTAACCTTCGTGCTTTTACTCTCGTTCTCATCATAAGAATCAATATTCACTTTCATTCTTTCTTGTTCCAGGCGTGCAACCAGATCCCATTACCAATGTCACCATGGCGACGTGCCACCCGATCCCATTTCATATGTCTTGTTGCAGGCGTGCAACCCGATACCATTTTATATATCTTGTTGAAGGCGTGCAACCATCTCCCATTTCATATATCTTGTTGCAAGCGTGCAACCCGCTCCCATTTCATATATCTTGTTGCAGGCGTGCAACCCACTCCCATTTTATATATCTTATTACAGGCGTGCAACCCGCTCCCATTTCATATATCTTGTCGCAGGCGTGCAGCTCGTTCTCATTTCATATATCTTGTTGGAGACGTGCAACCCGCTCCCATTTACAAATCATCATCAGTCATAAATGAATCCCGGCAAGGGAATAAGAGTATAACAATGACATCCCGGTAAGGGAGGCAATATTATAAATAATAACATCCCAGCATGGGAACAATTGTATAACAACAATATCCCAGCAAGGGAAACAATATCGTAAGTAATAAAGTCCCGACAAGGGAATCAACAAGTACATAATAAGAGTCACAGAAAAACCAAAAAGCAGGATAACCTCAACAAAACAATGAGATATAATGAGCACGTGATAACTACACCGGTAAGAACAATATTTGGACACGTAACATGTTTTGACAAAATCATAGAGGAACTCACAATCAAGAAATATCAAAATAATAACGAAGGGAATCACTTCAATTAAGGCAATTAAGGGTCAATGTAACACATAAAAATTAAAGGAAAGCTAACGTCATATGGAGCATATAGAGGCAATTTAAGCAATTAGGAAACCCAGTCATAATGGGATACTTTCCACATAAGGACCTAAGAACCCTAGAGGCAAATTTCCCACAAATAAGTATGAGCACACACACCTTGCATGCATAGACTACAATCAGCATTGAAGACGCAATTCCTAAAGGGAAGTCCCACACACAAGGTTAGGCAAGATACCTCAATCCGGCCAATTCATAATTCAATTTAGCTTTTTCTTACCAATTCATTGTCACGACCCAAGTTTTCTACCCTTGGGGGTCGTGATGGTGCCTACTCGTGGTAGCTAGGCAAGCCAAGAACCTTTGCAAACATTAACCTACCTTGCTTTATACATGAATAAAAAATTAAATTATCAATGAATAGACAGTTAAAAAGACAATGAAAAATTAAAATTTAGCGGAAGTCTGAACTAAATATAGAAACATCATCTAGAAAGCCAATACAAGTTTCTACCCAGCACCTGCTGTCACAACAATTCACGAACTATCTAGGATTACTACAAGTAAGAGTTTGAAATAAAGAACATAGTCTGGCTCGAATACAAATGTCAATAGAAAATGAAAACTGAAAGAAAAGATTTCAGGTCTGCGGATGCCAGCAAGGCTACCTCGGAGTCTCATGGACTGAAGGTTGGCTCCCTGACTACTGTTGTGCACCGTAAGCTGCTCCAACACCTGGATCTATGCAAAAGAGCACAGTGTGTAGCATCAGCACAACCGACCCCATGTGCTGGTAAGTGCCTGTCGATGCCCCCCTTTTTCCCCCTTTCTTTAAAAAGAAAGAAATCGGGTTTACGGCATTATGGAAAAAACAACTCTTATTCCCTTTTGAGGAATCGGGTTATGGAATTTGAAGAGTCGCCATCTAATGATTACAGTGCATTAGGACACTTTAAAGAGAAGAAGCAATTTTGAAAGAAAACCAGAGTTCGGGTAAGGGCTTGAGATTATCTCGAGGGGAAGGTGTTAGGCACCCCTCAAGATCCACTAGTGTGGTTCCCGGTCATGATTAATTTTGACTTTAAAAGGAAGTGAGAGAAAACAAGTAAAGCTTTGTACATAAGAATCACGAATAAGTTTCAAGTTTTGAAAAGGGTAAAGAAGACAGAAAGAGACAGTTTTAAAAAAAAGGAATTAATTTGAAGAACAAAATTAAAGAAGACACTTCAAATGAAAGGAAAAGAAAGCGGGGTCCTCGGTTTATGTAAAATATGGATCACATCAATGCAATACCCAGAAATCACTCCTCAAAAGAGGGGTCGCACGAGATATTAGCGCACCGATCATCATATCCATATTCTACCCTTCCCGCCCCGTAAAGGTTATTTAAACGTGTGGATTGGTCACGAGTGCTTATTGCGTGCTATTACCCGTCTCGTCCTATAAGTCCTAGAGGGTATTTAGTACCACTATTCCTATAAGGCAAGGACTAGGCTGAATCCTTAGGTTTAAAGGTTAAAATACTAGACGACATACATAACAAATAAGACTTCACGTAAAGGAATCATACAAAAAGCAAATAAAAGGCTCAAGAAACCCTCCATAGATAGCATATGATTAGCACGTCTCAGTCACATTTAAGGTCTAAAATGAGAGTTTTAAAAAAGGAATACTGAAGATAGGTTTTGGCAGGAAGCAGAAAATTTGATCGAAATTTCAGAATTGTAAAAGAAATGGCGGTAAGTATATGGCAATTTAGGAATTAGTAAAGAACACTTTAAGAAACGCTTTGAAAATATATAGTAGAAATGTTAAAGATGCAGTACTCTATAAGTAAAAAAAAAAAATAGCACGATTTTGGTTAGGAGAGGTTACCCAGTAGAAAACATAACAGAACAGATGCGAGATTATCTGATTATCTAAAAAATAGGACAGGAGCTTAGTAGGAAAACAAGCGGACTTCAGAGAGGCGAAAAGAAGAAACAAGTTCGGACAGTTAAAAGAGGTTGGATAGTCCAAAACAGGTGAAAACATGATTAATCGATTTATTAGGTCCTAAAGCTTGCCTAGGCGTTATATACATTGCCTGATTGCAAAAGGGAAGTGAACATGCATATTTGATTTCCAGTTTTTAAGAGAATTTGTTAGCCAGACTTATGTTGTTAAATTAAACAAAACTAGTGGGAGTTCAAACAATTGCAACTCAGATGGAATAAAATCCTAAGTACATGATATCTAATGCACATAAAGGTCCTAAAACATGATATCTAAATGCTAGTGAGGGTGCAACAACAATCTTTATAACAGTAGTTCGTTGGTTATTAACTAATTGTGATTACGAAGTGAGTATAATAACAAACTGAAAGTAAAAGAGCCAAAAACATGATTTCTAATCGTGTGAGATGCATGTCCTATGCAGGATGTCTATTGCACAAATAAATAAAGCCCTACAAGCATGTTTTCTACCCGTAACGCTTAAAATAAGCATGCGTAGTCCCCCTATTTCAATTTAAACCCCAATCATTTGTTACAAATTATTACAAACCAAGATAATTAAATTACAGTAGTAAAAAAAATAAGAAGTTATTCTATAGGGAGCCTTCAACCAGGCCCGAAATCTCCAACCTTACTTCTTTCGAGTTTCACGGCCTTTTACCAAGATTTGGGTGCGGCAAACCTCCCTGAGGGCCCATTGGGGCCCTTGGCCAATACCAGGCACCCAATCAAATCAACATTTAAACAAGTATTACCAGCCTTGTGCGTCAAAGTTCAGTGGGTACTCAAGGTATCCAAAGCAATGCTTACACGAAGGGGGTAGAACCTAAATTCTAGGAATAGTGAGATTGTGATAGCGTTTAAAGAAATTGAGTTAAAAACAGTTGAAAGATGATCCATATAGAACCAGTTTTGAAAGAAAACAGCAGAAGAGTATGAGAGGAAAGTGAGTGAAACAATATTTGATTAGAGTATCACACAATATTCAGGGAATACAAACACAAATAAGGGCAGGGGACATGGGGACAAGTAACTCCCAGGTTAGAACACAATTTCACATACACAGACATCAAAGAGAAGCACTTTAGGGCTTTAAACAATCAAACAGGTTTCAACCAAAAGGGGTCAGGATTACATGCTGGTCATGTACTGGACTAAGGGACAGGAGAGACATGCATTAATCAAAATCAGTAGACATGCTGAATTGGGAGAAGGGTAATCATATCAGTGAACTAGCGAAGAGGCATGCTAATTGCAATGTAAACAACAGAACCATAAGTAGAAGCATACAAGAAACAACAGAAAGTGCAATACAAATAAAAACATGTTGATTTGAAGTTGTAAATCAAATAGAAGACATACCAGTTGAAGGTAAGGTAATGCAAAGCAGTAAGGAGCAATAATATGCAGGGTGGTGAGCAATAATGTGCAGAGAAGTGAGAAGCAATAGTAGTGAAGTGAGAAGCAATAGTAGAGAAGTGAGCAGCAAGTAGGCAGACCCAAGCAAGTAGCAATGTAGAGAGCAATCGAACGGTAAAGTAGCCTAAAGCTCAATCTAGGTTTCAAACCAGTTGAGTAACCAGTAGTCACAAGGTAAGTGAGAGAGGTTATGTAGCAGCAGGAGAGAACACTAAGTATGTTTTTGTGTAAGAGAGAGTTCAGAATAATGAATTCTGTTCATGTCTATGCTAAAGAGAGGGTAGAGTATTTATAGTTTTTGAAAACTAATAGAGAATAGGGTAACAAGTGCATAATTATAGAAACAATACCAATTGGAATCAATTACAGGACCTAATTCATTTTAATCAGGGAGTCATGATTTGAATGGGGGTACAGGTTATATCAGATAAAGGAAAGAATCAATTAGATGACTGATTAAACCATAGTAAGAGTAGTAAGGCATGTAGTATGTAATAAAGGCCAGATACATAATGTTTCAAGTAAGGAAAGCATATACCGAATATTTGAAAACATATTTAAGAGCACAAATATGGTAAAAATATAAATTAACTCTGAAAATTAGTCAAAGAATCACGGACGAGACTAAAATCAGAGGGAATCAGTGCTAAGTATAGAGAGCATTTCACAAGTAAGGAAATAATTCAAAAATCAGTGTACGAGCTTCTAAGGAAAACACATACAAATCAGGGATTCGAAGTGATGCACAAAAATTAGTAGAATAACAGTTAGACCTGTAAAATACAATAGGCGTAAGAATCAGAGAACCCTAAGCAGGAAAATCACAGAGTCAGTAGAAGATCAGAACCCTAGTAAAACTTTAAGAATGGAACTCGGATTAACCAGAAAACAAACAAGCGCATAACACAAACATAAACACATAATACAGGCACAATCACATAATACTCAAAAAGGAGCAGAAGATATAGTGATTTTGAAAGGGGGCTCAGGAACCCTAGTTTTGAAAAGAAGAATAGAACGTTGAAAAACTTGAATTAATTGAAGAAATCGAGTAGTGAGTAGTGTAAAACACAATGAATAAGCTGAAAATCGTTTTAAAAAAGACAGAGATTACTAGATTTAGACAAAAATTAGGGTTTTGCAATAAATCAGTGGGGTAAGGAACCTGGATGTGAAACTCGTTAATAGTGGCGTACATAGTACCATCGGACTGAAAACCATCGGAGAGGAGGCCGGAGATAAGCCAAGCATGGTGGAAATCCCTGGAGCCTCAAAACTTAGAGAAGATCAACGAGACAAGGCTCCGTGGTGATGATGGTCGAGAGAAGTGAGGATGGAGATGGTTGGAGAGGCGATGAAGATGATCGAAGAAGAACCAGAAGGTTCTAGAGAG
>MU699878.1:24482-35082 GCA_026770625.1 Nicotiana glauca | reverse complement strand
TGAGCAATGTACGCATATATTGTGCATAATTTAAACATGATGCAAGTTCCCGTTGGACCATGAATGTTGTCTTCGGACGGTTAGGATGACGTCCTCGGACTATGATGTCCTGGGCCATGAAAAGCATAAAAGTAAAGATTAGCACGCCATGAAATGGTGTTCTCGGGCTATGCAGATGGTGCCTCCGAACTGTGACGCCTTTGAAATAGTTGGCGATTTTTTAGCCCATGAAAAGGTGGCAATCTTTCAGCCGAATGAATGCAAAGAGTGGCGATCTTTCAACCAGAGTGTGAATTTAAATGCGGGTGGCGATATTTCAGCCGTTCGAAAATATAAAGTGGCGATATTTCAGCCATGCAGGAGAATTTAAATGCAGGTGGCTATATTTCAGCCGTTCGAAAATATAAAGTGGCGATATTTCAGCTGTGCAGGATGGAGACAAAGCTTAGTCTCGGAAGGCAGAAAAGTAGCCTTATGCAAAAAATGCAGATGGAGATAGAGCTTAGTCTCGAAAGGCAGATAAGTAGCCTTATGCAAGATGGAGGTAGAGCTTAACCTCGGAAGGCAGAAAAGTAGCCTTATGCAAAAATGCATATGGAGACAGAGCTTAGTCTTGGAAGGCAGATAAGTAGTCTTATGCAAGATGGAGGTAGAGCTTAACCTCGGAAGGCAGAAAAGTAGCCTTATGCAAAAATGCATATGGAGACAGAGCTTAGTCTTGGAAGGCAGATAAGTAGTCTTATGCAAGATGGAGGTAGAGCTTAACCTTGGAAGGCAGAAAAGTAGCCTTATGCAAAAATGCAGATGGAGACATCACTTAGTCTCGAAAGCAGATAAGTAGCCTTATGCAAGATGGAGGTAGAGCTTAACCTTGGAAGGCAGAAAAGTAGCCTTATGCAATGCAGGAATGTAAAGGAACGAATGGTAGTAAGTTTTCTTAGCTGATAGATGATGGTGATATCGCGACTGCTGGGAATGTTGGGTGTAGATAGTAGATTCGTGAATGAGTGATCGTTCTGAAAGTTTCAATCCTGCAGAGTACAAGTGTGTGAATGTTTTCAATGATTTGCGACCTGAGGTGCCTGCATCCAAAGAAAAATCGTGAGTTCTAAAGAGAGGAAAGGTTAGTTCGTATCCCCTGACTCTTGATGTCGTGTATCGTTGGGGTAGCGTTGCTAAACGACAACAATTCAAATGATATTTATGCATGATTCAGTAAATATAATCTAAGTATATATTTGAAAACGATTTTATAATGGATGAACCAACAACTGCAACGTGGTTCAAGACACGACAACCTGGCTTGTTCCGGAATTTTGAGGGTCCTCCTCAAAATTCTGCCCCAATTTACGGGGCTGGTGCTGACGGCCGTGCTGAATGATTGAAAGCGGATCGACTCCAGAATTTTGAGGGTCCTCCCCAAAATTCTTCCCCAGTTTACTAGGTTGGTGCTGATGAGAAGACTGACTTCGAAATTTAGAGGGTCCTCCTCAAAATTCTGCCCCAGTTCCAATAGCGGGGAAAAAATGGGATTTTTATTAAAATGTGACCGAACCCATAGGGCTGCCTACATATCCCCTTTTAAACGGGAATCAGGTTAGGCGTAGTTCAAATTACATCATGAAGAAAAAGCATATGATCAAATGTAGTATCGTTTCACTGCGTCTGAGTTGATTGGCTTCAGCCAGACTTCTCCGTCCATTTCTACAAGAATAAGGGCTCCTTTGGTTAAAAACCGGTGAACCATGTACGGTCCTTGCCAATTGGGAGAGAATTTCCCTTTGGCCTTATCTTGATATGGAAATATCTTCTTCCGCACCAGCTGCCCTGGTGTAAACTTCCTCGGCTTAACTCTCTTGTTGAAGGCTCTGGACATTCTGTTCTGATATAATTGACTGTGGCAATATGCATTCATTCTCTTTTCGTCTATAAGGGCTAACTGCTCGTATCGACTTTGTACCTACTCTACGTCGTCTAGCTCTGCTTCTTGTATGATCCTCAAGGAGGGAATTTCTTCCTATATGGGAATGATCGCTTCTGTACCATAATCCAGCATGTCGAGAGTTGCCCCGGTCGATGTACAGACTGTGGTATGATAACCCAATAAGGCGAACGACAATTTCTCATGCCACTGCTTGTGCCTTTCAATCATCTTCCTTAGTATCTTCTTGATGTTCTTATTGGCTGCTTCTACAGCTCCATTCATCTGAGGTCTATAAGCTGTAGAGTTCTTATGTTTGATCTTGAAAGTCTCACACATTACTTTCATCAGGTCGCTATTGAGGTTGGAACCAATGTCAGTGATGATTGATTATGCAATTTCGAACCGACAAACCATACGATCGTGGACGAAATCTGCTATAACTTTCTTGGTTACTGCTTTGTATGATACTGCTTCGACCCATTAAGTAAATTAATCAATTGCCACTAAGATGAATCCGTGCCCGTTTGATGCGGCAGGTTCGATTGGTCCAATGACATCCATTCCCCAGGCGGCGAATGGCCATGGTGAGCTTGTTGCATTAAGCTCATTTGGAGGTACTTTTATCACATCTGCATGTATTTGACAGCGATGGCACCATCAGACATACTGGATGCAGTCCGTTTCCATAGTCATCCAAAAATACCCTGCTCGGAGTATCTTCTTTTCCAAAACAAAGCAATTCATGTGTGGTCCACATGTTCCTGTGTGCACTTCATCCAATAGTCTGGTTGCTTCTCTCGCATCGACACACCTTAACAAACCCAGATCGGGAGTCCTCTTGTACAGGATTCCTCCACTGTGAAAGAAGTTGTTGGATAACCTCCGAAGCGTGCGCTTCTGAGTAGCATTGGCAAGCTCTGGATATTCTCCTGTTTTCAAGTATTCTCTGATGCCAATGAACCATGGCTTCCCATCGGCTTCTTCCTCAACGTGAGCACAGTAAGCTGGCTGGTCATGAATCTTGACCTGAATGGGGTCAATGAAATTCGTATCTGGATGCTGAATCATGGATGACAAAGTGGCTAGTGCATCAGCGAAATCATTCTGTATTCTCGGAACATGCTAGAATTCCATTTTTCTGAATCTCTTCCTCAACTCCTATACGTTATGTAGGTAAAGGAGTATATTAGGATTATTGGTTGCCCATTCCTCTCGAACCTGATGTATGAGTAAGTCCGAGTCTCCAATCACTAGTAGCTCCTGAACGTTCATGTCGATGGCCAGTTTGAGCCCTAAGATGCAGGCTTCATATTCGACCATGTTGTTGGTGCACGAGAACCTGAGCTTGGCAGATACTGGGTAACACTGACCGATTTCTGATACCAGGACTGCTCCTGTGACAACTCCTTTGAAATTCGCAGCTCTATGGAAAAACATCCTCCAACCGTCATAGGATTCTGCAATGTCTTCTCCATTGAAAGATACCTCTTCATCAGGAAAATACGTCTTTAGAGGTCCGTATTCTCCTCCCACGGGATTCTCCGCGAGGTGTTCTGCCAAAGCTTGCCCTTTGACTACCTTCTGAGTAACATAAACAATGTCGAACTCGCTTAATAGGATTTGCCATTTGGCGAGCTTGCCGGTAGGCATGGGCTTCTGAAAGATATACTTTAATGGATCCATACTTGATATGAGATAAGTGGTGTAAGCACATAAATAGTGCCTCAACTTCTGAGCTACCTAGGTCAGATAACAACATGTGCGTTCTAATAAAGAATACCGAGCCTCATACGTAGTAAACTTCTTGCTGAGGTAGTAGATGGCTTGCTCCTTTTTCCGGTTTCATCATGTTGTCCTAAAACACAACCAAATGCTCCATCAAATTCTGCGAGATAAAGTAATAGGGCTCTCCCTAGCTCATGCAGAACCAAGACCATCGGCGTTGACAAGTATTCCTTGATTCTGTCAAAAGCCCTTTGACAATCATCAGTCCATTTGGTGGCAGCATCCTTCTTAAGCATACGGAAGATAGGTTCACAAATGACAGTGGACTGAGCTATGAATCGGCTGATATGATTGAGCCTTCCCAGAAAGCTCATCACATCCTTCTTGTTCCTTGGCGGTGGAAACTCTTGAATGGACTTGACCTTTGACGGATCCAATTCTATTCCTCGGCGACTCACAATGAAACCCAATAGCTTTCTAGCAGGAACCGCGAATAGACACTTGGCGGGATTCAGTTTCAAGTTGTACCTCCTCAATCTGTTGAAAAATTTTCTCAGGTCTTCCATATGATCTGCAACTTTCTTGGATTTGATGATGACGTCATCCATATATACCTCGATCTCTTTATGTATCATGTCATGAAAGATAGTAGTCATGGCCCTCATGTAGGTGGCACCAGCATTCTTCAAACCAAATGGCATCATTCTGTAATAGTATATCCTCCTTGGCGTGATGAATGTCGTTTTCTCTACATCATCTTCATCCATCCATATCTAATGGTACCTAGCAAAACAATCGACAAATGACTGCAGTTCATGCTTGGTGCAATTGTCAATCAGGATGTGTATAATTGGCAAGGGGAAGTCGTCTTTGGGACTAGACCGGTTGAGATCCCGGTACTCGACACAGACTCTAACCTTCCCATCATTCTTCGATACTGGCACGATGTTAGATAACCATGTTGGATACTTTACCACCCTGAGAACCCTGGCTTTGACTTGCTTGGTCACTTCCTCTTTGATTTTCAAACTCATGTCTGGCTTGAACTTTCTGAGCTTCTATTTTACTGGCGGACATGTCGGATCTGTTTGCAACTTGTAAGCTACAATCGATGTGCTGAGAGCAGTCATATAATCATATGACTAGGAAAAAATGTCCTCATACTCTTTTAAGAACTCTGTGTACTCTTTCTTTTCTGACGACGACAAATGCGCGCTGATGCGCGTTTCTTTGATATTCTTTGTATCCCCCAAATTAACAACCTCAGTTTCGTCTAAGTTAGACTTAGGTATGTTCTCAAAGTTCTCGACCCCTCTAACAACCTCTTATGGTATATCATCTTCCTCTCCTGAATCTATATCTGTTTGTTGCGTTGCCTCGTTGCAAGTTACAATCGTCGGTTCATCATCAAGATATGTAATAGTAATGCTGTGTAAAATAAAGTAAATGATAGAGAAAAGTAATAAGAGCGAGATATAAAAATAAACTTGGAAAATTCTTTTGATTAAATTCATAACTGTTCGAAACATCGGAGCTCTTTTCAGAAGTAAAGACAATGCAGAAAAGTAAAATCAACTAAAAGTAAAATGCGATGCATGGTGCGTCGTTTAGCCTTGCTACCCCGAAGCTTTCGGGTCACTGGTGGTCCTGACTGACCAATTGGTGAGGTGTTCCCCTCGGTTCACAGCTTGAATGGAAGGGCCTTCCTCCTCTTCCTCCTCGAAGATAACACGACAGTCCATATCATCTCCCAGAAACAGGTTCTTCATCGCTGCCAGTGTTTTGTTTTTCTCTAATCCATATATAATGTCAGCAGGCTGAAAGGTCTGCTCCAGCTGAGGTATAGGGTGATCTGGCGGATAATAGGGACCGCGCCATAGTGGTGACCATTCATTGAACTCTTTCCAGGTGTACTCATACCCTAGGCCAAAAGTAGTACCCTTTTTCTTCAGCTTGATGGGTTTGGTGATACCCTGGAGATTTTTCCCAAGTCCTTTTCCGGGTTCATACCCGCTCCAATTCAGGATGCTCTCAATCTTGTTATCCCACCACTTGTTTTTGTCTATGGCATTAACTCTCTCGATGTGATGGTATGTTTCTCCGCCTATTATTCTTCTACCTCCGATCATTGGGATGGTTTGGCGACTGTGTATAGGGTTGCTACCGTCGCCATGAATGATCACTTCCTAATGATTCCATTCAAACTTCACTGCTTGATGTAGGGTTGATGCCATAGCCCCAGCGGCGTGGATCCAGGGTTGTCCCAGCAATAAATTGTAGGATGCTGGCACGTCTATAACTTGGAAGTCAACATCGAACCAGGTAGGCCCCATTTGCTGACACAGGCTAATTTCCCCAATGGTAGATCTTTGAGACCCATCAAAATCTTTAACATTGATAGCCCCATCTTTGATCTCATGCAAAATTTTCCCCAATATTCTGAGAGCCACTAGCGGACAAATGTTGAGGCTAGATCCCCCGTCGACCAGGATCCTGGTGATGAAATAATCTTCGCATTGCATAGTGATATGCAACGCCTTATTGTGACTAAGTCATTCTGGTGGTAACTCATCCTCGTGGAAGGTGATCTTGTGACTTTCCAACACTTGTCCTACCATATTTTCCATTTCACCTTCGGTTATGTTGCTGGGAATATAAGCTTCACTCAATATCTTCATCAAGGCATTTTCATGTGCCTCAGAGCTTTGCAGAAGAGCCAGGATGGAATTATGCGCTGGTGTTTTGTTCAGTTGTTCAATGACCGAGTATTCCTTGGCTTGTATTTTCCTCCAAAGGTCATCGGGTCCAGTTTCAACAGCCTGCCCGGAGGCCTACTTGCTGGACTCAGCTAAATGTTCCGGAGTGTATACCCTGCCGGTTCTAATCATGCCTTATACGGCGATCGCTTCTCCAGTATGTGTTTACCCTTTTCTTCTAGCTTCCGTTGTGTAATCCCAAGGTATGGCGTTTGACTTGGACGGGGTCACGTCTGTCATGGAAACTGGAATTGGCACCCTTAGAGGTAACACAACAACTTCAAATGGTGCAGGTGACTTTGGAACTCCGAACTCGACCTCAATTGGTTTTGGCGCCTTTGCAGGAGGCACTTCAAACTCGAGTGGTACAGACACATTTACCACATTGCCCTCAGAGGGCTGGATCTGAACAACAATGGGATCGAGGGTAAACGTCGGTTTCTTAGGCTCATCTCCTTCGGCAATCAATCCGATTGACCCTTTGGGGTCCCAATCATCCTCTATCTCGATCATATGGATACCTCCACCCTTGTGGTCAAGCAGAGGGTTGTTGTGGACATTGGGAGTGGGCTCCCTTTCCATAATGACCTTGTTATCAATCAAAGTCTAAATCTTATCTTTCAACGAGCGACACTCGTCGATGGTATGGCCTTTCATTCCGGAATACTATGCGCAAGTTTTGTTTGGATTGACCCACTGGGAGGGATTTTCTTGAGTGTTTGCTGGGATAGGAGTAACATAACCGGCTGTTTTGAGTTTTTCATATAGTTGGTCAATTGGCTCGGCTATGGCGGTGTATTGTCTGGGGGTCTGCGGTCGAAATTTGGTCTAGGTCGAGGAAAGTTTTGGCGAGTCGGTGGTGATGGGTAATGAGAAGGTTGGGAGTTATATGCTTGGTACACGGGCGCGCGTTGGGAATATCTTGGTGAGGTGGGTTGATATGTAGGTGGTGGAGGTGATTGGTAGGTAGATGGTGGCATTTGGTATGTAGGTGAGGGTGCTTGGTAAATTAGGGTAGGTTGATATGTGAGTGGAGTTGAGGGATAGGTTTGGTACTTCATAGGGGATTTGGTTCTTTGCGCAACCATTACGGAATTCACGTCCTTTTTCTTTGATGTGCTACCAGACTATAAGGCCTTGCTGGTGGCCTGTAATGCTTCGAGATTGGTGACCATACCATTCTTGATACCTTCTTCAATTATTTCTCCAAACTTGATGATGTCGGAGAATTTCTGACCCTCTATCAACATCAGTCTCTCATAGTATTGCGGATCCTGAGCCCGGATAAAGAACCTATTCATCTGCTCTTCCTCAAGGACTGGTCTAACCTTGGCAGCTTCTAACCTCCAACGAGTTGCATACTCACGAAAGGTTTATGTGGGCTTCTTCTTCAGATTCTGGATATAGAACACATCCGGTGCGTTTTAGGTGTTGAACCTGAACCGGTCCATAAAGTCGGACGCCATGCTCACCTAACTTGTCCACTTTTTTGAATCCTAGCTGATGTACCAAGACAAGGCGTCGCCTTTCAGACTCCTCATGAACAGCTTCATGCGGATTTTCTCATCCCTTCCAACTCCTACCAGTTTGTCACAATACATTCTTAGATGGACCCTGGGATCACCTGTACCGTCAAACATCTCGAACTTGGGAGGTTTGTACCCCTCCGGAAGCTCAACATCTGGCTGAACACAAAGATCTTCATAGTTCAGCCCTTCAATACCTTTGCTACCCTCGACACCTTAGACCCGGCTAGTCAACTTCTTGAGTTCAGTGGCCAAATTCCTGATAAGGGAGTCCTTGTTATCTAATTCGGGTGCACTTGAGATTTGCTGGGTATAGTGGGGTGTAGTGTCCACAAAGATAGGGGTGTTAGGGTCGTTTGTGGCATTTTGTGATTCGGGAATGAGCAGTGGAGTGTTATTGCATGTGTTGCAGGCTTGGGTATTAACAGTTTGTATTGGTGGCTGTGGAGGTACGGGGTTCTGGGTGTTGGCATCAGCAGCGGCAAGAGTGATTGATAGGCTTGCCAGGTTTCGGACTTATTCTAATTCTTCCCTAAATCTCACCAAAGTCTGCTCAAGATGAGCAGCAGTTTCCTCGGTTATTGGAGTGTTCTGAGAAGTTTCCTCAATTTCCTTTCTAGCATTTGCATCTCCCATTTTGCCTTTGTTCCTGTTTCTGGTAGGACTCGGAGGAGGAGGAGGTAGAGGGGCCTTGGATCTTGTTGAGTATGCTGATGGTGCCAGAATGCACGAACTAACCTTTGGGAAGGGGAATAAAAATAAAAGAAAAACAAAAAGGTGAAAAGTTAGTGCGGATTCTGAAAAAATAATATTGCTATATTTAAACACGTTGTGCAGGAATATAAATCATTTCCTAATTTGGGTGCCTCGTTGTGCCCGAGGTAGGCCTAGCAACAAGTTAAATTTGGAGAACTTATAATGCTAAATGCCTCATTTTATTGATAAAAATAAGACGAGTCTAAAACATAATTTGAATTAACGGAAAGATGTCACTAACGGCCAGTGGCCTTATTACATTAGGAAAGCAGGAAATAAAAGATCCTAACTACTTGGTCCCAGAAGGACCTTCCCCAGATTTAGTATTCTTGCCTCCCTTGTACAGTTGCATCAACTCAAGCAGTCCTAGCAGCAAATAGGCTCGAGCCAAATGTCCGCCTGCACTTCCCTCGGAATTTTGGAAGTCTTCGATCCTCTTCAAGAACTTTCCTTCCAACTCTACTAGACCTCTTTCCAGATACACTAACCGCTTGTTGGTGTTGACAGCCATGTCCCTTAACTCGTCGATCAATTTCTAGTGAGCTTCTTGTATTTCCCGGTGCTGATTTTCATACTCCCGCATCCTCTTGCACAGTTGATTGTATTTAACCTGCGCTGCAGCTTTCTCATCAATAAGCCTATGACCTCGGACGAACCCTGGGTGACCCAAATCAATGTAATCGTCTTCTAACCAACTNCCACCAGACGAGCTTGCAATGCCACATATGTTGAGCTTGACACCTGTGCGGGCTATCATCGTCTTGAAAGTCATCCTTGAAATGACTCATTTTGTCTACCCTTGGTATGATTTGTTTCCTCCGTGCTTGCCTTATGGCTCGGAGAGGGACATAATGATGAGTTCCCCTCAGACTGATGAGTGTGAGGAACGGTGAATCTCGAGGACGAACAATGAACTCCCCTGTTCGGAACCACTCGAACATCCACTGTACTTGCTCTTCTTTTAGATTTTCAAACAGCTCTACCCATCCTCCAGTGTCCTCCGGCTGAGCGAACATGTTGGGCATGAAGTTCATTCGCTTGGGGTGGTGCAAAGCGATATGGTCATCCCAATCCCTGCGTATAATCTCCTGTCGGTAGTCACCTTTCTGAAGGTGTTCTATAAGCCGGATTTGAAGTAACAGATTACAACCCTCGAAGTGCGGGGCCCCTTGTTGACATTTTCCCAAGGCTCGATAGATTTCAGCAATGATCATGGGAACTATGCTGAAAGACTGCCCGTCGATCCCTTCCATTAAGGTTTTGGTTACCATGGCTAGTCTGGTGTGGACCCTAGCCTTCTTCATGGGAAAAATCACTATACCCAAGAAACAGAACATGAATACAAAGACCCTCCTATGTATATGCCCTAAAGAGGTAAGGGCGAATTCTTCAGTGTAGGTGCAGTAGGACTTGCTATGGCCAAACCTTTCATACACGAAGTCAAATGGTATATAGGATTCTTTTAGGCAAGTCAGATCCGGATTATTCTTGAGTCCCATCATTTTGAGGAAACCCCTACCCTTGCGATTCTCTGGCATAAGTAGACCCGGAGTCTCCCAAGGAATTCCAGCTAGACCCCCTATTTCTTCTAGCAAAGGGGTCATTTCGAGGTCCCCGAAGCGAAAAACCGATCGATCACTGTCCCAGAACAGAGTTGCAGCCTCTATGATTTTGTTGTTAGGCTGGATTTCCAGAAGTGAGGGTTATTCTCTAAGTACTTGCGGACAAGGGTCTGATTGCTGGCACGAAGATCCTCCCACCAACTTAGCAACATTGGGTGAATGTTAGATACCATACCGAATCTGGGGATTTCGTGCCTCATTTTCTGCAAAACAAAGGGTTAGACCCAGCTCGACTATTTAAATCAATAATTAGCATAAAGGCATTTAGTTCTCCAAATAAATGCACACAAC
>MU699878.1:3607-23405 GCA_026770625.1 Nicotiana glauca | reverse complement strand
GGGGGGGGGGGTCCTAGGTTTATACAAAATATGGATCACATCAATGCAATACAAAGCAATCACTCCTCAAAAGAGGGGTCGCATGAGATATTAGCGCACCGGTCATCGTATCCATATTCTACCCTTCCCGCCCCGTAAAGGTTATTTAAATGTGTGGATTTGTCACGAGTGCTTATTGCGTACTATTACCTGTCCCGTCCTATAAGTCCTAGAGGGTATTTAGGACCACTATTCCTATAAGGCATGGACTAGGCTGAACCCTTAGGTTTAAAGGTTAAAATACTAGACGACATACATAACAAATAGGACTTCACGTAAAGGAATCATACAAAAAGCAAATAAAAGGCTCAAGAAACCCTCCATAGATAGCATATGATTAACACGACTCAGTCACATTTAAGGTCTAAAATGAGAATTTTAAAATAGGAATATTGAAGATAGGTTTTGGCAGAAAGCAGAAAATTTGATCGAAGTTTCAGAATTGTAAAAGAAATGGCGGTAAGTATATGGCAATTTAGGAATTAGTAAAGAACACTTTGAGACACGCTTTGAAAATATATAGTAGAAGTGTTAAAGATGCAGTACTCTATAAGTAAAAAAAATAGCACGATTTTGGCCAGGAGAGGTTACCCAGTAGAAAACATAACAGGACAGATGCAATATTATGTGATTATCTAAAAATAGGACGGAAGTTTAGAAGGAAAACAAAGCGGACTTCGGAGAGGCGAAAATGAGAAACAAGTTCGGACAGTTAAAAGAGGTTGGATAGTCCAAAACAGGTGAAAACATGATTAATCGATTTATTAGGTCCTAAAGCTTGCCTAGGTGTTATATACATTGCCTGATTGCAAAAGGGAAGTGAACATGCATTTTTGATTTCCAGTTTTTAAGAGAAACTGTTAGCCAGACTTATGTTGTTAAATTAAACAAAACTAGTGGCCGTTCAAACAATTGCAACTCAGATAGAATAAAATCCTAAGTACATGATATCTAATGCACATAAAGTTCCTAAAACATGATATCTAAATGCTAGTGAGGGTGCAGCAGCAATCTTTATAACAGTAGTTCGTTGGTTATTAACTAATTGTGATTACGAAGTGAGTATAATAACAAACTGAAAGTAAAAGAGCCAAAAAGGATTTCTAATCGTGTGAGATGCATGTACTATGCAGGATGTCTATTGCACAAATAAATAAAGCCCTACAAGCATGTTTTCTACCCGTAACCCTTAAACTAAGCATGCATAGTCCCCCCATTTCACTATAAATCCCATTTATTACAAATTATTACAAACCAAGATAATTAAATTACAGTAGTGAAAAAAAACAAGAAGTTATTCTATAGGGAGCCTTCAACCAGGCCCGAAATGTCCAACCTCACTTCTTTCGAGTTTCACAGCCTTTTACCAAGATTTGGGTGCGGCAAAGCTCCCTGAGGGCCCATTGGGGTCCTTGGCCAATACTAGGCACCCAATCAAATCAACATTTGAACAAGTGCAAGTGTGGAATTACCAGCCTCGTGCATTGCTTACACGAAGGGGGTAGAACCTAAATTCTAGGAATAGTGAGATTGTGATAGGGTTTAAAGAAACTGAGTTAAAAACAGTTGAAAGATGATCCATATAGAAGTAGTTTTGAAAGAAAATAGTAGAAGAGTATGAGAGGAAGGTGAGTGAAACAATATTTGATTAGAGTATCACACAGTGTTCGAGGAATACAAACATAAATAGGGGCAGGGGACATGGGGACAAGTAACTCCTTGGTGAGAACACAATTACACAGACATAGACATTAAAGAGAAGCACTTCATGGCTTTAAACAATCTAACAGGTTTCAACCACAAGGGGTCAGGATTACATGCTGGTCATGTACTGGACTAAGGGACATGAGTAGACATGTTGAATTGGGAGAAGGGTAATCATATCAGTGAACTAGCAAAGAGGCATGCAAATTGCAATGTAAACAGCAGAACCATAAGTAGAAGCATACAAGAAATAAGAGAAAGTGTAATACAAATAAAAACGTGTTGCTTTGAAGCTGTAAATCAAATAGGAGACATACCAGTTGAAGGTAAGGTAATACAAAGCAGTAGGGAGCAATAATATGCAGGGTTGTGAGAAATAGTGTGCAGAGAAGTGACCAGCAATAGTAGTGAAGTGAGCAGCAATAGCAGAGAAGTGAGCAGCAAGTAGGCAGACCCAAGCAAGTAGCAATGTAGAGAGCAATAGAACAGTAAAGTAGCCTAAAGCTCAGCCTGGGTTTCAAAGCAGTTGAGTAACCAGTAGTCACAAGGGAAGTGAGAGAGGTTATGTAGAAGCAGGAGAGAACACTAAGTATGTTTTCGTGTAAGAGAGAGTTCAGAATAATGAATTCTATTCGTGTCTATGCTAAAGATAAGGTAGAGGATTTATAGTTTTTGAAAACCAATAGAGAATAGGGTAACAAGTGCATAATTATAGAAACAATACCAATTGGAATCAATCACAGGACCTAATTCATTTTAATCAGTGAGTCGTGATTCGAATGGGGGTACAGGTTATATCAGATAAAGGAAAGAATCAATTAGACGACTGATAACACCATAGTAAGAGTAGTAAGGCATGTAGTATGTAATAAAGGCCAGATACATAATGCTTCAAGTAAGGAAAGCATATACTGAATATTAGAAAACATATTTAAGAGCACAAATATGGTAAAAATATAAACTAACTCGTAAAATTAGTCAAAGAATCACGGACGAGACTAAAATCAGAGGGAATCAGTGCTAAGTATAGAGAGCATTTCACAAGTAAGGAAATAATTCAAAAATCAGTGTAAGAACTTCTAAGGAAAACACATACAAATCAGGGATTCGAAGAGATGCACAAAAATCAGTAGAATAACAGTTAGACCTGTAAAATACAATAGGCGTAAGAATCAGAGAACCCTAAGAATGAAAATCGCAGGTTCAGTAGAAGACCGGAACCCTAGTAAAACTTAAGGCATGGAACTCGGATTAACCAGAAAATAAACAAGCTCATAACACAAACATAAACACATAATACAGGCACAATCACATAATACTAAAAAAGGAGTAGAAGATATATTGATTTTGAAAGGGGGCTTAGGAACACTAGTTTTGAAAAGAAGAATGGAACATTGAAAAACTTGAATTAATCGAAGAAACCGAGTAGTGAGTAGTGTAAAACACAATGAATAAGCTGGAAATCATTTTAAAAAAGACAGAGATTACGAGATTTAGGCAAAAATTAGGGTTTTGCAATAAATCAGTGAGGTAAGGAACCTGGCTGTGAAAATCGTTAATAATGGCGTACATAGTACCATCGGACTGAAAACCATCGGAGAGGAGGCCGAAGATAAGCCAAACAAGGCTTCCAGTGACCATTTCGCATGTTGGAAATCCCTAGAGCCTTAAAATATAGAGAAGATCAACGAGACAAGGCTCTGTGGTGAGTGGTGGTAGAGAGAAGTGAGGATGGAGATGGACGGAGAGGCGATGAAGATGATCGGAGAAGAACCAGAAGGTTCTAGAGAGAAGGAGGAGACGAAGAGACCAAGAGAGAGACCGATCTCTATGAGAAATGAGGGGTCAAGGGGGGGGTCGTTAGATTTAATTTAGGAAAGATAATCTGGGCCGTTGATCTCATTTGATCAATGGCTCAGATCAGATGAAAGCTGGACCAGGTTAATGAATAAGGTATGGGTAGGGTTAATTTGGGATATCGGTTGGTCTGAAATGGGTTTCAATTAGGGCTATGTTTGCAGTAAATCTTGGCTAGCATTTAAATAGCTATTTTCCCCTTTTTATTTTATAAAAAAAATTGTTAAAATGATTTGGAAAATAAATTGAAAGCACAGAACTAATTTATAATATATAAATATTAATCTAAAAATACCAGAAATGATTTTATAATTATAAAATTCGGTTAATTATAAAATAGGCTATAATTGCAATTTCATGCAATTTAGCTTTAGAAATTCCAAATAAAATTGTAAAACACACACAAAAACCATATTAATTATATTTTGTTGTAAATATGAGAATGAAATACGCTATGCACCAAAAAAATGATAATTTTGGGAATAACTTTGGATTTTGTACTGTAAAAATAGACAACGAATTGATTCTAAAAAAAATTTTAAAAATTGAGGAAAAATACCAAAACTTTTGGGCATGCTTATATATGTATACACATGCTATTCTGAAAGTATTTGAGTATAAAATATATAGGGAAAAATTGGGTATCAACAGTGCCTAGCCTAACCCCGACGAAGTAGTAACGAGGCTAGATTGGACTACCACATAAACTTGTGCAGTTATATATACATATTCAGCGGAATCAAAATACATAGGCAAGTAAACAATATGGGAGGGAGAGCATGCTATGGGGGAAATAACAAGTTCAAGTAAAAGCCGTCCAGTAACAAAGGAAGACAACACAACTCAGACATTAAATAAGAAACAGAGAGCAACAAGTGCAAGACATCACCCTTCGTTCTTTTACTCTCATTCTCACCAAGAAACGATATAATAAAGTGTGCACGGCATCACCCTTCGTGCATTTACTCTCTTTCCTCATACATAATCAATAGAATCAGCATGGAATGGTACATCGTGCGGCACAACATCACCCTTTGTGCTTAACTCTCTTTCCTCACAATAAGCAAACAATGCATGACATCACTCTTCGTGCTTTACACTTTTTCCTGACAGTAAACAAGCAATGCACGACATCACCCTTCGTGCTTTAACACACTTCCTCACCCAAAGAACAATCACAAATAAGGGGCAAGGGAATAAACAAAATAATAATAGAAATCCCAGCAAGGGAACACAATTAAAATAACTAAATCACGGCAAAGGTACAACATCATTAATCTTAACGTTGTGGCAAGGGAAAATAATCAATAAACAACAACATCCTGGCAAGGTAACTATTTAAATACTCTTTCTCTTCCTTTCACTTTTATTTCATATCTCACTTTACCACTTGAGCCATTGCTCCAAAGGGTTCAACCATTTCATATATGTTCACAATTGTAATATAACTTGAGCCAATGCTCCTCGTTGTTCATAGGTCACAATTTCCTTTCACAAGCTTTTCACAACAAATAGGAATCATCATCAAGGCAAGAGAAACACAACAAATCAAGATATTCACTATTTAAAGAATCATGGTCATGCTGGACACCAACGTATAGATACTCGTCACCATGCCTATACGTTGTACTGAACAAGAAGCAATTAGCAAATAAGACTCAACTCCTAGTCCCTCAAGCTAGGGTTAGACCAAACACTCACCTCAATGCCTTGAATACAACTCAATCCTTAATTATAGCTTTACCCCGTGATTCCACCTCCAATTTGCTCGTATCTAACATTAAATTTCTTAATTACATTAATAACCACTAAATGAATCAACCCCAATGCATGAAAATAAGTTTTCCAAAGTTTTACCCAAAAAGTCAAAAATCGGCCCCAGGCCCACGTGGTCAAAACCCGAGATTCGAACCAAAACCCGATTACCCATTTCGCCACGACTCAAATATATAATTTGTTTTGAAATCACACCTCAAATTGAGGTCCAAATCCCCAATTTTGAAAAACCTAGGTTCTATCCAAAATACCCAATTTCCCCCATGAAAATCATTGATTTGAAGTTGAAATCATGTTAAAAGATGTTAAGAATTGGAGGAAGTTAGTTAAAAAGGACATACAATTGATTTGGAGAAGAAGAAATACTTGAAAAACCACCTAATTGTGTTTGGGTTTCAGATAATATAAAAAATGAAGTTCAAAATTGGTTAAGTGTAAAAATTGCAGGTCTCAGTTATGGGAAATTCGAATAGGGGTTCGCAATTGCAAACCCCGACCCTTAGATATGGGAATTGCGAAGTGAAGTTCGCATGTGAGGATATTGAACAAAATAAGGGACTTCGCATTTGCGATCAAAAATATCTTATTTGTGACCAAAATGTTGCATTTGCGACAGTCCCAGTTTCGCATTTGCGAACCATTTGGTCGCATTTGCTATCCCTGGCCATCATGGACACCTTCACTTTTGCGAAGTATATCATCGCATTTGCGATTGAGGGTCAGGTCTGGCTATCTCGCATTTGCGAGTGAACCTTCGCATTTGCGAGCCAGGCTTAGCAAATGCGAAGCTTGCAGGTCAGATCATACCAGCTAATTTCAAAGTTCAAAAATGCTACCTGTGGCCTTTCTAAAACTCACCCGAGCCCTCGGGGCTCCAAACCAAATATACCAACAACCCCAAAAAATCCTACGGACTTATTTGCGCGATCAAATCACTAAAATAACATCATAAATATCGAATTAAACCTCAAAATACAAAAATTCTTTCAAACTTCATATAACCTCGAATTTTCTATTTTAAGTCCGAAACATGTCAAACGATGTTTGTTTTAAACCAAATTTCACATAAATGACTAAAAACATATATAAGACCTGTACCGGGGGTCGGAACCAAAATATGGGCCCGATACCAACATGTTCTAATCAAATATCATTTTAATTTTCCTTAACAATTTCAGTAAAACAATTTCTTTTAAAAATTCAATTCTTGGGCTTGGGACCTCGAAATTCGATTCCGGGCATACGCTCGAGTCCCATATTTTCCTACAGACCCTTCGGGACCATCAAATCATGGGTCCGGCTCCCTTTACCCAAAATATTGACCAAGGTCAAACTTATTCATTTTAACATCAAATTTAAGCATTTTTCATAGAATTTCACAGTTAAGCTTTTCGACTACGCGCTCGGACTATGCACGCAAATTGAGGCAACTCTAAATGAGGTTTTTCAAGGCCCCGGAAGCATAGAGCTCATTTAAAATAGGTGATGACCCTTTGGGTCGTCACATTCTCCACCTCTTAAACAACCGTTCGTCCTCGACGGACAGAAGAAAGAAGTACCCGAGTCGGGGAAAAGATGAGGATAACGGCTCTGCATATCGAACTCGGACTCCCAGGTCGATTCCTCAGGAGGATGACCTCTCCAGTGAACACGAACAGAAGGGAAAATCTTGGATCTCAACTGCCAAACCTCCCGGTCTAGAATAGCTACCGGCTCCTCCTCATAGGACAAGTCCTTGTCCAACTGGACAGTGCAGAAATCTAACATGTGGGCTGGATCGCCATGATACCTCCGAAGCATGGACACATGAAACACTGGATGTAAGGTTGATAAGCTCGATGGCGAAGCAAGTCTATAAGCCACCTCTCCCACTCGATCAAGAATCTCAAACGGCAAATGAACCTAGGGCTAAGCTTGTCCTTCTTCCCAAACCTCATTACGCTCTTCATAGGCGACACTTAGAGAAATACCCGCTCACCAACCATAAAAGCCACATCTCGAACCTTGCGGTCTGCATAGCTCTTTTGCCTGGACTGAGTTGAATGAAGTCTATCCTGAATGATCTTGACCTTGTCCAAGGCCTCCTGAACCAGATCCGTACCCAACAACCGAGCCTCTACCAGCTCAAACCATCCAACCGGAGACCGACACTGCCTATCATATAAGGCCTCATAAGGAGCCATCTGGATGCTCGACTGATAGCTGTTGTTGTAGGTAAACTTCGCTAAAGGCAAGAATTGATCCCACGAACCTACAATGTCAATAACACAAGCTCAGAGCATATCCTCTAAGATCTGAACAGTCGGCTCCGACTGACCATCCGTCTGGGGATGAAATGTTATGCTTAACTCAACTCATGTGCCCAACTCTCGTTGAACTGCTCTCCAGAAGCATGAGGTAAAATGTGTACCCCGGTCCAAAATGATAGATACAGGCACACCATGAAGGTGAACAATCTCCCTAATATAGATCTCAGCCAAAATCTAAGAAGAATAGGAGACTGCCACAAGAATGAAATGTGTTGACTTGGTAAACCTATCAACAATGACCCAAACAGCGTCGAACATCTTCCAAGTTAGCGGAAGTCTAGTAAGAAAGTCTATAGTAATCCGCTCCCACTTCCACTCGGGAAGGTCAATCCTCTAAAATAAACCACCAAGCCTCTGATACTCGTACTTGACCTGCTGACAATTCAAACAACAAGCCACATATGCTACGATATCCTTCTTCATTCTACGGCACCAATAATGCTGTCACAAATCCTGATACATTTTTGTGGTGCCCGAATTAATAGAGTACCGGGAGCTATGGGCCTCCTCTAAAATCAACTCTCGGAGCCCATCTACATTAGGCACACATATTCGACCCTGCAATATCAAAACTCCATCACCATCTAAGGTAACATGCCTGGCACCTCCGCGCTGCACCATTTTTCTAAGGATATAAAAATGGAGATCATCATACTGCCGATCATGGATATGCTCCAATAATGAAGAACGAGCAACCGTGCAATCTAACACACGACTGGGCTCAGAAACATCCAGCCTTGTGAACTGATTGGCTAAAGCATGAACATCCAAAGCAAGCGGCCTCTCACCAACTGGAATATAAGCAAGACTTCCCATACTGGCTGACTTCCTACTCAAAGCATCGGTCACCACATTGGCCTTTCCCAAGTGATATAGGATGGTGATATCATAATTCCTCAACAACTCCAACCACCTCTTTTGTCTCAAATTTAACTCCTTTTGCTTGAACAAATACTGAAGACTCTTGTGATCCATGAACACCTCACATGCCATACCATATAAATAATGCCTTTAAATCTTCAATGCCTGAACTATGGCTGCCAACTCCAAATCATAGGCAATGACTTTTCCATCCTACATTAACGCTGGTACAAGCCTAACACGGGAAGCATCACAATAGACTGTATAAGGTCCTGAACCTGTGGGCAAAACCAACACCGGTGTCGTAGTCAGAGTTGTCTTGAGCTTCTGAAAGTTTACGTTACACTCATCCCAAGAAACTCCAAATCTCTATAGCTAATGTTAGTCTAGGCCAATTTTTGACTGCCTCAATCTTCTTTGGGTCCACTTGGATGCCCTCTACTGATACAACATGACCTAAAAATGCAACTGAACTCAGCCAGAACTTACACTTCGAGAACTTGGGATATAACAGACTTTCCCTCAAAGTCTAAGGAACCACTCTAAGGTGCTGCTTCTGCTCCTCCTGGTTGTGGGAATATATCAATATATCATCAATGAAAACTATCACGAATGAGTCCAAATAAGGCCTAAACACTCGGTTCATCAAGTCCATGAAAGCTGCTGGGGCATTTGTCAACCCGAATGACATAACCAAGAACTCATAATGCCCATACCGAGTGCGGAAAACTATCTTAGGGACATCGAAAGCCCTAATCCTCAACTGATGGTAGCCAGATCGCAAGTCAATCTTGGAAATACCCAAGCACCCTGAAGCTAGTCGAACAAATCATCAATCCTCGGTAGTGGATACTTATTCTTGATCGTTACCTTGTTCAATTACCGATAATCATTGCACATTCTCATTGACCCATCCTTTTTCTTGACAAATAACACTAGTGCACCCCAAGGTGAGACAGTGGGTCTAATGAAACCCTTCTTATGCAAATCCTGCAACTATTCTTTTAACTCCTTCAACTCTGGTGGAACCATGAGATATGGTGGGATGGGTTGCGTAATCGGTACCAGATCAATACAGAAATCAACATCCCTGTCGGGTGGCATACTCGGCAGGTCTGAAGGAAAAACATCAGGGAACTCAAAAACAACGGGCACATAATCAATAAAGGGAACCTTAGCACTGGAATCACGAACATAGGCTAAATAGGCCAAACACTCCTTCTCGACCATACGCTTAGCCTTCACATACGATATAACACTATAGGTAGAATGACCAGGAGTCCCCCTCCACTCCAAATGAGGCATACCCGGTAAAGCTAAGGCCATAGTCTTGGCATGACAGTCCAAGATAACGTGATAGGGTGATAGCTAGTCCATCCCTAATATAATATCAAAGTCAAATATGTCTAAAAGCAATAAATATGCACGAGTCTCCAGACCCCAATCACCACAACACAAGAACGATGGACTCGATCGACCACGATAGAATCACCCACTGGCATAGACACATAAATTGGAATACCCCATGTATGACTAAGCATGACCAAATACGGGGTAAAATAGGATGACACATACGAATATGTTGACCTCGGATCAAGCAACACTGAAGCATCTCTATCACAAACCAAAACCATACCTGTAATAACTGTATCTGATGCCTCTGCCTCGGGCATGGCCTGAAGAGTGTAACATCGGAGCTGGGCCCCACCACTATAATCTACCTCTTTGGGACGGCCTGCTGCTGGCTGGCCTCCACCTCTATGACCTCTGCCTCCACCTCTGGCACCTCTACCCCCACCTCTAGCTAGCTGGGCGGGCTGTGGAACACCCGGTGCCTTAACCATGGCACGAGAACCCTGGTGCTAAGAACTGCTCGGTGCTTGAGGGCAAAATCTGGCAAAATGACCCGTGTCACCACAAGTGTAACACGTCCTCGGCTGCCGAGTCTACTGGGCCTATCAACCTGAATAACCACCACGGGAACTTTGAAGTGGTGGTGCACTGATAGGAGCTGGCGGTGCACTGAATGGCTGCTGATCAGAATAGTGCACGTGAGAACCACGGCCACTTGAGGCACCGTGATAAACCTAGTGGACTGACTGGAAAGGTTTAGAAGGCTGACCCCTATCATACGATCTCTGCCTCCAGATGAGGCACCACTAAATCGGCCTAACTAACGGGGTCTCTTGTCTGCCCTGTGACCACCCCCTGTGAGAATACCATCTCAATCCTCCGGGCCACATTGGCCGCCCTCTGAAAGGATATCTTACTCCGAGCCTCTCTAGCCATATGGAGACGAATAGGCTAAATGAGTCCATTAATAAACTGTCTCACTTTCACCCCCTCAGAGGAAAGTATAACAATAGCATGGCGGTCCAACTCAATAAACGTGGTCTCGTACTAGGTGTCTGTCATGGATCCCTGATGGAGACGCTCGAACTGCCTCCGATAGGCCTCTCACTATTTAATAGGGAGAAACTTTTACAGAAATAGATGTATGAACTGCTCCCAGGTCAAGGTTGGAGATCCTGCTAGTCTACCTAAACAATAATCCCTCCACCAAGTCTTGGCGGATCCAGACAACCGGAATTTAACGAAATCAACCCTATTGGTCTCAACAATACCTATGTTCCGAAGAACCTCGTGGCAGCTGTCCAAATAATCCTGAGGATCCTCCGTAGATGCACTGTTGAAGGTAGTAGTGAAGAGCTTGGTGAACCTATTCAACCTCCACAAAGCATCGGCAAACATGGTTGCCCTGTCACTGGCCTAGGCTACTATACCCGGCTGAGCTGTTCCAACTGGCTGAACTAGTGTAGTCTGAATCTAGGGAGCTACCTGCTCCGGAGTACGAGTAGCATAAGTTTGGGCCTCTCCTCCAGCCTGAGAGACGGCTGGTGCTACAGGAAGCAAACATGCTCGGGTAGCACTATCGATGAGACCCACCGGACCAGAGGGTCCTGAAGAACTGGGGTAGCAATAAACCCCTCTGGACCTGAACTGGGCCTACCAGAACTGTTGGAGCTAGGGCCGGAACCTCCTCGTAAAAGTCAACTTGAGGCTCCGCCACTGGTGTTGTTGCTCGGGGCTGAGCCCTGCCCCTACCTCGGCCTCTAGCATGACCTCGACCTCGCCCTCTACACCTAGTGAGAGCTGACTGGGGCTCAGACTGTTGAATAGAAGATAAGGAAATGCGTTTTCTCGCCAGCTGCAAAAGAATAGAGTAGAAATTCAATTAGCGTTGAGAAACCAAACCGCACGCCAAGAAAGAACAAATGTGAAAGTTTTCCAAACTCGGTAGCCGCTGGGGGATAAATACAAATGTCTTTGTACTGATCCCTCAGACTCTACTACACTTGTCTGTGAGTTGTAAGACCTATGAAACCTAGATCTTTGATACCAACTTGTCACGACCCAAATTTCCCACCTTCGGGGGTTGTGATGGTTCCTACTTGTGGTATCTAGAAAAGCCAAGAACCTTTGCAAATATTAACCTATCTTGCTTTATACATGATTAAAAAATTAAATTATCAATGAATAAGCAGTTAAAAATACAACGAAGAAGTAAAATTTAGTGAAAGTCTGAACTAAATATAGAAATAACGTCTAGAAAGCCATTACAAGTCTCTACCCAACACCTGGTGTCACAACAATACACGGACTATCTAGGATTACTACAAATAAGAGTTTGAAATAAAGGACATAATTTGTCTCGAATACAAATGTCAACAGAACATGAAAACTAAAAGAAAAGATGTCGGGCCTGCGGATACCAGCAAGGCTACCTTGGAGTCTCGTGGAGTAAAGGTCGGCTCCCTGACTACTGCGTACCTTAAGCTGCTCCGACACCTGGATTTGTGCCAAAGAGCACAGAGTGTAGCATCAGCACAACAGACCCCATGTACTGGTAAGTGCCTAGCCTAACCCTAGCGAAAAAGTGACGAGGCTAGACCGGACTACCACATAAATCTGTGCAGTTATATATACATATACAGCGGAATGAAAATACAGAGAAAAGTAACCAATATGGGAGGCAGAGCATGCTATAGGGGAAATAACAAGTTCAAGTAAAAGTCGTCCAGTAACGAAGGAAGACAACACAACTCAGACATTAAATAAGAAACATAGAGCAACAAGTGCATGACATCACCCTTCATGCTTTTACTCTCATCCTCAACAAGCAATGATATAATAAAGTGTGCACAGCATCACCCTTCGTGCTTTTACTCTTTTTCCTCACATATAATCAATAGAATCGGCACAGAATGGTACATCGTGCAGCACGGCATCACCCTTCGTGATTTACTCTCTTTCCTCAGAATTAGCAAACAATGCACGATATCACCCTTCGTGCTTTACACTCTTTCCTCACAATAAACTAAAAATGCACGACATCACTCTTTGTGCTTTAACACTCTTCCTCACCCAAACAACAATCACAAAAAAGGGGCAAGGGAATAAACAAAGTAATAATAGACATCCCATCAAGGGAACACAATTAAAACAATTAAATCACAGTAAGGGTACAACATCATTAATCTCAACGTCTCGGCAAGGGAAAATAATCGATAAACAACAATATCCCGGCAATGGAACTATTTAAATACTCTTTCTCTTCCTTTCACTTTTATTTCATATCTCACTTTACCACTTGAGCCAATGCTCCAAAGGGTTCAACCATTTCATATACGTTCACAATTGTAATACAACTTGAGACAATGCTCCTCGTTGTTCATAGGTCACAATTTCCTTTCACAAGCTTTTCACAACAAATAGGAATCATCATCAAGGCAAGGGAAACACAACGAATCAAGATATTCACAATTTAAAGACTCAGGGTCATGCTGGACACCAATGTACAGATACTCGTCACCATGCCTATACGTCGTACTCAACAAGAAGCAATTAGCAAATAAGACTCAACTCTTAGTCCCTCAAGCTAGGGTTAGTCCAAACACTTACCTCAATGCCTTGAATACAACTCAAGCCTCAATTATAGCTTTACCTAGTATTTCTACCTCCAATTCGATCGTATCTAATCACAAATTACATAATTATAGTAATAAACACTAAATAAATCAACCCCAATGCATGAAAATGGGTTTTCCAAAGTTTTACCCAAAAAGTCAAAAATTGCCCTGGGTCCACATGGTCAGAACCCGAGGTTAGAACCAAAACCCGGTTACCCATCCCCCTCTCCCCCCCCCCCCCCCCCCCCCGATCTCAAATATATAGTTTTTTTTGAAATCGGGCCTCAAATTGAGGTCTAAATCCCCAATTTTTTAAAAACCCAGGTTCTACCCAAAAGACCTAATTTGCCCCATGAAAATCATTGATTTGAAGTTGAAATCATGTTAAAAGATGTTAAGAATTGGAGGAAGTTAGTTAAAAATGACTTACAATTAATTTGGAGAAGAAGAATTCCTTGAAAAATCGCCTAAGTGTGTTTGGGTTTGAGATAATATGAAAAATGAAGTTCAAAATCGGTTAAGTGTAAAAATTGTAGGTTTCAGTTATGGGAAATGCGAACAAGGGTTCGCAATTGCGAACCCCGACCCTCGGATATGGGAATTACGAAGTGAAGTTTGCATTTGCGAACATTGAACAAAATGAGGGACTTCGGATTTGCGACATTCCCAGTTCCGCATTTGCGAACAATTTGGTCGCATTTGTGATCCTTGGCCATCATGGGCACCTTTGCATTTTCAAAGTATACTATAGCATTCGTGATGGAGGGTCAGGTCTAGCTATCTCGCATTTGCGAGTAAACCTTCGCATTTGCGAGCCAGGCTTCGCAAATGCAACGCCTGCTGGTCAGATCATACAACCTAATTTTCAAGTTCAAAAATGCAACCCGTGGCCAATCCAAAACTCACCTATGCCCTCAGGACTCCAAGCCAAATATACACACAACCTCAAAAATATCCTACGGACTTATTCGCGTGACTATATTGCTAAGATAACATCATAAACCTCAAAATCCAAAAATTCTTTCAAACTTCATAAAACCTCGAATTTTCCAATTTAAGTTCGAAACACGTCAAGCGATGTCCTTTTTCAACCAAATTTCACATAAAGGACTTAAAGCATATGTAAGACCTGTACCGGGCACCGAAACCAAAATCGGGCCCAATACCAAAACATTCTAATTAAATATTATTTCAATTTTCCTTAAATACTTGAAAAAATCAATTTCTTTTAAAAATTAATTTCTCGGGCTCGGGACTTCAAAATTCGGTTTCAGGCATATGCCCGAGTCCCATATTTTCCTAGGCACCCTTCGGGACGGTCAAATCACGGGTCCTAAAATGTTACCTAAAATGTTGACCAAGGTCAAACTTATTCATTTTAACATCAAATTTTAGCATTTTTTTGATAGAATTTCACATTTAAGCTTTCCATCTACGCACCCGGACTATGCACGCAAATCAAGGCAACTCTAAATGAGATTTTCAAGGCCCTGGAAGTACAAAATTCATTTAAAACAGGTGATGACCCTTTGGGTTGTCACATTCATCAATGCTCGGCTCAATCTAGCCAAAAATAACTTTAATACATCTAACAATGCAAGAGAAAATAATTCTAATTAACCAAACTATGATTCTAATACAGTTTGCAAAAAGTAAAAAAAAAGTCAACTCCCCGAGCCCGCAGCTTGAAACCCGACAAAATTTACAAAAATTGAATGCCCATTCCGATACAAGTTCACCCATACAAAAGTTGTCCAATTTAGATACCATTTGGTCCTTGAAATTATCATTTTACCTTTTTTAAAGATTTCAGAATTTTTCCCAAATTCCATCCCAAATCACGAATCAAATGATGGATTCAATGATAGATTCAAGTATTCTAGGCAAATTTGAGTTAGAATCACTTACCCCGATGAATTTCTTGAAAAACCTTCAAAAAATCGCCAAGATTCGAGCTCTCGATGTCAAAATATGAATCAAAACCCTGAACCTCATATTTATATTGCACCTCCCATATTCCATTACAGCTGACCGTAAAAAAACCACCGATGTCTGTGGTCCATCACCGCTGACCGTGGTAAATCCACCGCTATCGCGGAGAATGTCGACTGCAGTGACATGATATAGTATTTTAGCTATAACTTTCTCTACAGATGTGCAAATTGTAATATCTTTACCATTCTGGAAACTAAACACAAAGGACTCCAACTTTCGATTTTGAATTGTCTCAAAATTCCTTATATATCAAAAGATATAAGCTTCCAAAGTCAGACTAGCAATCCTACAGAACATCTTGATGTGCGGCCGCACACAAAATTATGCGGTCCGCAAAATTTTAGTGCAGTCCGCACTCTCTTCTGCGGTCCACATATATTTGGTGCGGTCCGCAGTCCCAAAAGTGCCAGAACCATCTCGGACTACCAAAATGCCCGGACTTGCTCAAAATTTACTACGAAACACACCCGAGGCACCCAGAACCTCAACAAAATGTACCAACACAAACCATAATATCATACGAACTTAGCCCCACTTTCAAATCACTTCAAACATCGCTAACACCATGAATCAGATGCTCAAATGCATGAAAATCACTGTGAACTTCAAGAACCTCTAGAATTGCAACCAAGTGTCCGAACCATATCAAATCAACTCCAAATGACACCAAATATTGCAGTGAAGTCACAAAATAACATAACAGAGTTGTTCCAACTTTCGAAATCGCATCCCAAACTCGAAAAGGTAAAAGTCAACTATGAGTCAAATCTCTCCATTTTCCAAACTTCAACTTTTCTAACTTTCCCCAAAATGCCTCAAATTACCCTACGGGCCTCCAAACCCAAATCGGAACACACGCCCAAGTCCACAATTACCATACGAAGCTACTAACATCATCCAAAATTCATTCCGGAGCCATTTACTCAAAAGTCAAATTCCGGTCAAATTCTCTCTACTTTAGCTTCCAAGACTATATTCCTTCTTTCCAATTCGACTCCGATTCATCCGAAAACTAAATTCAACCCTGCATAGAAGTCGATATACATAATGTGAAGCTGCTCTTGAACTCAAACTGCCGAATCGAATGCAATTATTCAAAATGACTTGTCATGTCGTTACATCCTCCTCCACTTAAACATATGTTCAACCTTTAACGTGCCCGGAGTTGTTCCTAAGCCATTGAACCACTACATGAGCTCCTCATACATACACTCGAGGGTGTTTAACCATCACCCATCTCACGCAGAACTGACAATGCTATTTAACGGAAGGTCTCATCTCCTCCTTAGCCCATAGAAGAAGACGAATCGAGCCAAAAATTCCAACCTAAAATACAATCACATGTTGATCCACGCAGCTCAAATACTCGAAGCAATAACCTCTGACCACCATAGCTGCTCAAATAATACTCTAGAAGCCGATAATACGCTTCACATTGAATAAAACCTTGTTCCGGACAACAAGTCAAGAAACTCTCTCGCCCGCCATTGGCCATTAACCAACTCTTATTAGGAACAACCACATACTACCAAATGCTCCTCACCCCCCAATTCCATAGTTCAAACCTCAGGTCTAAAAACCTCACCTGCGCCAATAAAAGCAGCGCAACTAGTAACTCATCACAGAACCACACAGATTCTTATACCACACAACTCGTACACCAAACCAGCAATGACTCAATTACGCAGCACAAATAAAGGAAAGCAAAGTATAAGAATTATCTAATAAGTATAACATATGTAACAACAAAAGTATAATTGTTTTTCATCAAATCGCCCCACAGAGGGAAAAATCAACACCACATAAACACAAGGAAAGGGTATCCCTCATAACATCCACTGAGGCGTGCAGCCAGCTTCAAATACTCATCAAGTCAAAAAGCTCGGGTTCACCAAACATATGAATACTAATATCAAGCATTGCAAAGTGCACAGGTGAAACTGTGAGGACAACGAATAAATGTAATAAAATAGATGAGAAGCGAGAACATATAAGGTGATATGAACAAATTAACCTCATGAGGGCTATCTCACCCGCATCGCCATAAGGCCTGAATAAAATCACAACATGCGTGGGGGATGATCATACAACCTCACCACCTAGCACATTACAAAAGAGTAGCACATAACATAGGTTAAGGGCACAAATAATAGCCATTCTACCTGATAGCATAACCAAAATGGAAATCTCACAGGAGTACACAAACTTAATATGATACAAAACACATATTCTCATTGAGCTTTCAAATAGTCCCAACCAAATTTTAATACTTCCCAATTAGATAAGTATTCTTCAAAAAGATCCACAACAACTTATCGATAACACATGCTATTAATTATTCCATTATCGACATTTCTTCAAGATATGCAAATAGGAAATAGTCCATTCATGAGGGCATCTATCCTCAAACCTCAAGAATACCAAAATTTCTATACCCAACTCAACTATGCAAATCAAATGGCTGATATATCACTTACCCTATTATTCTGCTGAAGCACCCATATAGGATTTTTGGCCGCGTATCAAAACATGGACCCCGAAAGCCTCAAAACCCAGTAATCACCATGCTGCTATCCATGCACCCATAAACAAAAAGTTAAGGTCCCTTCCAAAAATGCACGCTCTTCACATATAATAGCCAGCAAGGTCAACACTTTATTAATTTCTGATACCTATTTAGTAGAAAGTAATAACGTACCATATATTATTTACGCCTACAGTAGACAACCAACTCAAGCCTTTGTCGAACCATCGAGAACCCTCCCAGGTCCGCCCACACACAACTAAGCCATCAGTACTGTACCTCCCCAACTCAACCGGGTAACACGGACCGTCCAATCTAAGAGTGCTGCCATAAATGCCAGTAGAGAATTCCCATTCAAAATGACCAATTACTTCCATTGCCAAGTTGACCCCATCACTAACGAACAGAACCATTTCTTCGGATAGTCGATAAGTAATATCCCCCATCAAAGCCCCAATATCATTGTCACACCTCCTTTTTTACCTCATCATATATGCTTTCGCACAATGCCCTGTTTTTGGTTTTACTAAACCCTGAGAAAGGGATATAATAAACAAAAGGGAAGGAGTTTTTCCACTTAAAGGACAGTCGGAACGGGATTTATTTATTAAATTTTAGAGTCGCCACTTGGGAAAATAATGGTGTCCCAAGTCACCGGTTTAATCCCGAACTGAGGAAATTATGACCCGGGAGAAGGTGTTAGGCACTCCCGAATTCCGTGGTTCTAGCACGGTCGCTCAACTGTTGTCTTTATTTTTATCTGATTTCTTCATATGTATCGCTTTTATGTCTTATTAATGTTCCTCTTTGTCTTTTTTAGAAGAATTGCGATGTCGCAAAAATGTATTTCGAGTCACACCGCACCAGTACGCCTGTGACTTTAACACATTTCAACTTCACCGAGATTTGGATTTGGGTCACATAAATGTGCACCCGTTCATGAGAATGTATATTAAGATTGTGCCTAGTGGTATCTATTCTTCGTTACTTTGGGAGAGAACGTGGAATTGGCTAAATGATCCTTCCGGGTATAAAGATTTGTAATTATTATTTGAGGGCCCCGTTTTGTCTATTTTGCGACGAGGTTCATCTCATTTCAATTTTTAAGGTCGAACCTAGGGTATACTACGTTTTCTATCACTTGTTTTTGTCTTAATCTATATAATGGCTAATGCTATCTAGTTAAGGTTTGTATTAATGTCTTTTAAGTCCAGGCCTTTATATGATTTGGGCCTGGAAATTGGTTCAGCAGAAAGGGATAATGCACAACTGTGCATGAGATACGTTTTGGCCCAACTCGTGCATACTGATTCTGCTCATGTGATTATCAAGGCTATGATAATTAATTAAGGGCCATTTCGCCCGATTAGGCGTAAATTGTAAATGAGATCCCCTGTAGCCTGTGCTGGATACGTTTCAATTCTGAGGTATTCTTTAATATCATGAAACCATGGCTCACCATCGAGTTCTTCTTCTATCATATTACAATAAGCATGTTTATCTCGGACTTGTATTTGTAATGGGTCCACATACACTTTGTCCGGATGATGTAACATTGATGCCAAAGTGGACAAAGAATCTGCAACTTCATTATGGATTCTCGGAATGTGCTTGAATTCTATGTACTGAAACCGCTGACATAGTTCATGTAGACATTGCCGATATGGTATGAGTTTTAAATCCCGGGTTTCCCATTCTCCTTGAATTTGATGTACCAAAAGATCCGAGTCACCCATGACCAAAATCTCTTGGACACCCATATC
>MU699873.1:0-27068 GCA_026770625.1 Nicotiana glauca | reverse complement strand
CCATCACTATCAATAGTCACATCCCTGGCATCATCATGCTGAACCCTGTCCTTAAGGACAAGCAAATGTGGATCATCATACTAGCGCTCTCTAATGCGGTCATACAAGGAAGACCGAGAAACCACACAAGCCAACACCCGACTAGGCTCCAAAATATCTAGCCTCACCATCCGATTGGCCAAAGCCTAAACATCAACTGCAAAGGGCCTCTCCCCAACTGGAATGTACGCCAAGCTACTCATACTCACCGCCTTTCAGCTCAAAGCATCGGCCACTACATTGGCCTTCCCCGGATGATACAAAATGGTAATGTCATAATCCTTAAGCAACTCAAGCCACCTCCGCTGCCTCAAATTAAGATCCTTCTATTTGAACAAATGTTGAAGACTGCGATGATCGGTATATACCTCACAAGATAAGCCATATAAGTAGTGCCTCCAAATTTTGAAAGCATGAACTATAACAGCCAACTCCAAGTCATGTACAGGGTAGTTCTTCTCATGGGGCTTCAGCTGACGAGCAACATATGCAATAACTCTTCCCTCCTGCATCAACACACATCCGATCCCAACTCTCGAAGCATCATAATACACAGTGTAAGAACCTGAAGCTGATGGCAATACCACCACTGGAACCGTGGTCAAAGCTGTCTTGAGCTTCTGAAAGCTCTCCTCACACTCCTCGGACCACACGAATGGAGCACCCTTCTAAATCAACCTGGTCAAGGGCGATGCAATAGAAGAAAATCCATGAACAAACCGGCGATAATACCCTGCCAACCCAAGGAAACTACGAATCTCCGTGGCTGAGGTCGGTCTAGGACAATTTTGCACCACCTCTATCTTCTTCGGATCGACCTGAATACCATCGCTGGACACCGCGTGCCCCAGGAAAGCCACAGAACCAAGCCAAAACTCACACTTGGAGAACTTTGCATAAAGCTTTTCCTCCCTCAATCTCTGCAATACTACTCTCAAATGCTGAGCATGCTCCTCCTGGCTACGCAAGTACACCGGGATGTCATCAATAAACACAATCACAAACGAATCCAGATACGGCCGGACCACACTGTTCATCAAATGCATGAACGCGGCTGGGGCATTAGTCAGCCCAAAAGACATAACTAGAAACTCATAATGCCCATATCTCATCCTGAAAGCTGTCTTCATAATATTAGAATCCCTAATCTTCAGCTGGTGGTAGCCTGAATGGAGGTCAATCTTCGAGAATACCCTTGCTCCCTGGAGCTGATCAAACAAATCATCAATACGGGGTAGTGGATACTTATTCTTCACTATCACCTTGTTCAGATGCCTATAATCAATACACATTCTCATTGTGCCATCTTTCTTCTTCACAAATAAGACCGGTGCACCCCACGGTGACACACTAGGACGAATAAAACCCTTATCTAGGAGTTCCTGAAGCTGCTCCTTCAACTCTTTTAACTCATCTGGTGCCATACGATAGGGAGGAATAGAGATAGGCTGAGTGCCCGGCACCAGATCAATACTGAAATCAATGTCCCTGTCTGGTGGCATGCCCGGCAGGTCCGCTGGAAACACACAACGAGAACAGAATCAAGGCAAGGAGTCTCAGCTCCAACATCTCTCACAAAAGCCAAATACGATAGACAACCCTTCCCAACCATCCGTTGGGCCTTTAGGAAGGAAATCACCCTACTGGGGACATAGTCAGTCAAGCCACGCCACTCAATCTTTAGAACACCCAGCATAGCCAATGAGACTATCTTGGCGTGACAGTCTAGAATAGCATAGCACGGAGATAGCCAATCCATGCCCAGAATAACATCAAAATCTACCATGCTCAACAGCAACAAGTCAACTCGGGTCTCCAGACCCCCAATAGTAACAAGATAGGACCGATACACGTGGTGCACAAGAATAGTATTGCCCACCGGGGTAGATACGTGCACAGGTAAAGCAAGACACCCTCGGGTCGTACCCAAATGATGAGCAAAGTATGAAGATACATAGGAGTAAGTAGAACCGGGATCAAATAAACCTGAGGCATCCCTGTGGCAGACTGAAATAATACCTGTGATAACAGCATCTTAAGAAATAGCATCTGACCGGCCCTAAAGAGCATAGAATCAAGCCTGACCACCACCCAATCAGCCTCCCCCTCTGGGGCGGCCCCTAACTGCCTGAACCTCACCCTAGCTGGTGGGGCGGGTGCTAAAGATATTGGGCCAGAAGATGAGGGCTGGCCCCTCTACTGGGATGAACTGGATGCATGGTGGGGACACTCTCTCCGCATATGCCCGAACTCACCACACTCGTAGCAACTCCCGGGTGCTGGGAAATGGGACTGATGGGAACCACTCATGCTAGAGTGGCTAGCTGATGCACTCGGCGGGGATGAACCCTGAACAGATGGGGCATGAGACGAACTCTGCGCTGGAAGTGCACTAAGAGATGGTTGACTCTGCTGAGAGCCCTGATACCCCCGACCAGAAGATGACCCACGATACTTTGAGTGAGTTGGTTGAGGAAGCTTGAATGATCGACCTCTACTCTGCTGGAACTGACCCCTAGACGGAGCACCACTGAAGCTACCAGAACCTCGAGGCCTCTTGGCCTCCCTCTCCTCTCTATCCTGACGGTGAGCCAACTCAATATCACGAGCAATATCAACTGCATCCTTAAAGGAAATACCCAGGACCCTCTCTCGAGTCATTAAAATACGAAGGTGATAGTTAAGTCCATCCACAAACCTCTTGATCCTCTCGCTGTCGGTTGGAACCATCCACGAGGCATGACGGGCTAACTAAGAAAATCTCGCCTCATACTGGGTCACAGTCATGTCTCCCTGTCGAAGCCACTCGAACTGCCTACGCAGATCCTCTCTCTGAGACCGTGGTACCCACTTCTCCAAAAAGATAGTGGAGAACTCTTGCCATGACAGCAGTGCTGCACCTACCGGCCTACGCCAATCATATGCCTCCCACCATGTGAAGGCAACACCAGTGAACTGAAATGCGGTGAATGCTACCCCGCTGGACTCCAAAATCCCTGCCGTCTGAAGCATACACTGACACTTGTCAAGAAACCCCTGGGCATCCTCGCCCTGAGCACCATTGAAAACTGGGGGCTGAAGCCTACTGAACCTCTCGAGACGACACTGCTCATCGTCTGGCATAGCTGGGACCACAAAATCCTGAACTGGTACCACCGGCTGAGCTAGAGCTGCTCCCGGTATCTGTAAACCTGCATCACTTGCTCGGATGTACGAGCAACGGGGGCCTGACTGCCTCCCCCTGCCTGGGAAGTAGCCATTGTAGTGGTTGTTGAGACTACCTGGGCTAGGCCAGTGCAAACTGATAGAATCTGGGCCAAGGTCTCGTGGAGACCCGGAATAATAATGGGCACTGCTGGTGCCTGCACAAGTGCTGCTGGAGCATCAACTACTAGAGTCTGGTCCTGAACTGGGGCAATTGGTGCGTCAACAGATGCTGCCCCTGCTACTCTGCCTCGACCACGACCACGACCGCATCCACGGCCTCGAGGCGGTGGTACTGGTGGTCGTCCTCCATGTCCGGTAGCACGAGTTCTCGCCATCTGCGAGAGAATAGAATACAGAAGTTTAGTTCTCGGATCAACAAAGTCACACGACAAGAATTTCAAGAATATGAAGTTTTTCCTAAAGGTTCTGCAGCCTCCCGAGGATAAGTACAGACATTTTCGTACCGATACGTAAGACTCTACTAAACCGGCTCATGACTCGCGAGACCTAGTAACTTAGGCTCCGATACCAACTTGTCATGACCCAAACCCCGGTCGTGATGGTGCCCAACACCTTGTTAGGCAAGCCCGACCATTCGAACACTCTCAACCCAAAATACAAAGCCCCTTATCAGTTATTTGAATTTAAAACATCAGTTAAGCAAAATTTCAATCTGTGATAACAATAAAAACAGTGCGAAAACCACAATAATAACAATACAGCCCCTATCAAATCTGGCGTCACGAGTCAGAGCCTCTAGATATAACTAAGCAACATCCTATACATATGAAAGTCTAGATGCGGAAGTAAAAGAAAGACAAGAGGAGAAATCGGGTCCTACGGACGCCAGGCAGCTACCTCGATGACTCCGACAAATGAACTAGGCAGCAGTAACAAACTCAGCTATGCCTCCAGGATCCCTGTATCTGCACACAAGGTGCATGGAGTAAAGTGAGTACTCCGACTCAGTGGGTAATAGCAATAAATAACAATTGAAAGTAAGAATTCTCGTAGAAACACTACACAGTTCTATAACCAACAGTAAAGGAAGTAAACAACAACTGAGCAGGAAAAACAGGTGAAAATCTCTCAAAGTCCAGCAAATTACCAACACTACTGCGGCGTGCAGCCCGATCCTTACATAATACTGCTGCGGCGTGCAACCCGATCTACTAATAAGATATACTGCTGCGGCACACAGCCCGATCCAATAATAATATATAATACTGCGGCGCACAGCCCGATCCAATAATAATAGTCAAATGCGCTCACTAGGGGTGTGCAGACTCCGGAGGGGCTCCTACAGCCCAAGCACTATAATACTGCGGCGTGCAGTCCGATCCATATAATATACTACTGCAACGTGCAGTCCGATCCATATATGTATATGTGTATACACTGCTGCAGCGTGCATCCCGATCCGGTGTATATCAAATACCCTCACTATGGGGTCCTTGACCCCTCTCGGTCAATATAGACTTGGCCTCTCGGGCCCACTCAGCTAAGACAGAGTTTCCAACCCCAAGTATATCTCATTTAGAGTGCAAATTGCTAAGACCTGTTCATATTATGTTTTACAGTTAACAATATGACCGAGAGTATGATTTCAACAGGTAAAGTGAGGTCAATTAGCTCAACATGCTCCCTAAGGGTTCTACAGATCGGCACAAGGCCCCAAACATGGCAACTAGCCCAAAATATACTGATATTAACTCAGTCTCAGTGAAAAGTACAGTAGAGTCATCAATCGGGATGGACCGAGTTCGTATCCCCAACAGTAACATCACCACGCTCATCATATAGCGCGTATCTCATCTCAACATGTCACTACATAGTGCAAATACGGGGTTTCAAACCATCAATACATCATTTATAACCATTACTCACCTCATGCTGGCTGAAATCCTAGCTCGCCTTGCGCTTCCCTCGCAAATCAACCTCCTCGTGCGTAGAATCTGACCAAAACCATAAGGAATACATTATAATAAGCTAATGGGGCATAACCCAGTTGAAAGAACTCGAAAACACCCAAAAACACGAAGTTGGCAAAACCCGAGGCCCGTGCCCTCTTCTCAAAAAATTACGAAATTCACATCACCGGATTCCTCGTCTCGCCACGAGTCTGTACATATAAAATTCATCAAAATCAGAGTCCAAATGCTCCTTCAAATCCCAATTTCTCATTTAAAAACTCAAGCCCTAGTTCTTCAAATTTTCAACCAATTTTCCAGGAATTAAAGGTAGATTCTTCAATAAAATAGCGTTTCTAAGTCACGAGACTTACCTCCAATCGATTTCCGTCAAAACTCTCTTCAATTTCTACCCAAAAGCTCTTGAGGTGGTTCAAAAATGGAGGAAATACCAAATGGGTCGCGGATGAAAATGTCCCTATGAAACCCTTCTGTTATTGCCAAGCAACTTCCGCTTCTGCGGCCACACAACCGCTTCTGCGGTTACCGCTCCTGCGGTCTCTTTCCGCTTCTGCGGACTTTCACTTAAGGGGCATGACCGCTTCTGCGGTCCAAAACTCAAACCCGCGATACCGCTTCTGCGGTCAAGGCTTTTGCTTTTGTAGAACCATCCTTGAGTTCGAATTCCGCTTCTGCGCCTGCCCGTCCTCTTCCGCGACACCGCACATGCGGTCCCAAAACCGCAGGTGCGAAAACACCAGATATCAGAAACCTTCAGCAATCCACAAGTCCAATTTTCTTCCAGTTAGCCATCCGGAATCACCTCGAGGCCCCCGGGACCTCAACTAAAAAATACCAACATACTCCAAAACATCATACAAACTTGTTCCAATCATCGAAACACGCCAAACAACACAAAAATCAATAATTCACCACGGATTCAAGCCTAAGTTTATCAAATTCTTCCGAAACTCACATTCGCTCAAAAACCCAACCAAACGACGTCCGAATGACCCGAAATTTTACACACATATCCAAAATCACCTAACAGAGCTGCAACAACTCTCGGAATTCCATTCTGACCCTCGAATCAAAATCTCACCTATCAACCGGAATTCGCCAAAATTCAACTTCGCCAATTCAAGCCTAATTCTATACCGGACCTCCAAATTCAATTCCGACCGTACTCCTAAGTCACAAATCATCCCCCGAAGCTAACCGAATCATCGGAATTCGCATCCGAGCCATCTAACTATATAGTCAACTTCCGGTTGACCTTTCCAAAACAAGCTCCCTTCTAAGAGGCTAAGTGACTCATTTCCTACTAAAACAATTCAATTCAACCCGATTAACTCAAATACTGATATTAAAACATAAAGAAACACAATATGGGGAAAACGGGGCGGTAACTCACGTGACGACGGGCCGGTCGTCACAACTCTTCCCATAGTTCGTAATGGAAATGTAATGACCTGGCCGGTCGTTTTTGGAATTTATGCCCCTATCCTCTATTAACTGCTTTCCACAAGTTTATTTCTGCTAAATTGATTTTTTAGGACGTTCGGTTTTGAGTTTTGGAGAGTTTTGGGACACTTAGTCTCTAAATGACAGCTTAAGTGTTAGGAAATTGACCGTAGTCAGAACAGTGTGAAGACAGCTTCGGAATAGAAATTTGATGGTTCCGTTAGCTCCTTTGGGTGATTTTGGGGCTAGAAGCATATTCGGATTGTGTTTTGGAGGTCCGTAGCTAATTTAGGCTTGAAATGCCGAAAGTTGAATTTTGGATGTTTCCAGTTCGATAGTGAGATTTTGATCCGAGGGTCGGAATGGAATTCCGAGAGTTGCAGTAGTTCCGTTATGTCATTTGGGATGTGTATGCAAAGTTTAAGGTCATTTGGAGGTGCTTTGATTAGGTTTTTGATCGAAAATGTATTTTGAGGAAATTTGGAGTTCTTAGGCTTAAATCCTTAATTAACTCGAGTTTTCGATGTAGTTTTAGGTGGTTTAATGATTGTTACAAGTTTTAATGAGGTATTAGGTGTTATTGGTGCTTTTGGTTGAGGTCTCGAGGGCCTTGGGATGATTTCGGATGGTTGACGGGAAGGTTGAAAAAGTGTTGCAGCAGTTGTAGTATTGCTGCTTCTGGTATTTTCGCATCGGCGGCTTGGAAACTGCAGATGCAGCACCGCAGAAGCGGCTAAAGGGTCATTCCTTCAAAAAACTGCAGAGGCGGTGAGAGGCCCGCAAAAGCGGAATCGCAAGAGTGGTTAGATGTCCGCAGATACGGAAGCTGGTCACTTAAGGGAAAATCGCAGATTCAACTCTTTCTGCGTAGAAGCGGGACTGCAAATGTGGAAGTAGCTGGGTAGAATATAGAAATAGTTGCCTTTGCGAAAATTGATTATTCTTCCACCATTTTCATCCGGGTTTGAAGCTTTTGAGAGGGGTTTTTGAGGAAATCAAAGGGAAATCACTTGGAGGTAATGATCTTGACTTCATAACTCATTTTTATGTGATTAAAGACCTAACTAATTGTGAGAAATTTGGGGAAAAAGGGTAACTAGGGCTTGAGTAGTTGAGTTTAAGAGACCTTTAATTGAGGATTTGAGGGGTCATTTGGACCCTGATTTCAGTGTTCATATTATGAATAGACTCGTGGGAGTACGAGCTTTCTAAAAATATAAATTTCACCCGATTCCGAGATGTTGTCCTGAGGGGCATTTTGGTCATTTTATATGATTTTGTGTATTAGCTTAGAATTTAATTATAGAATCAGTTATTTGAAGTGTTAATTATAAAATGAAACTAAATTGAATAGATTCGGGCCATTTGGAGTCGGATACTCGTGGCAAAGGTGTGGTTTCGAGTTGATTTTGAGTCGGTTCGAGGTAAGCGGCTTGTCTAACCTTGTGTGGGGGACCTTCCCCCTTAAGATATGATATTTGGTAATTGAATGTCTTTTACGTGAGGTGACGAGCGCGTACTTGATCTAATTGTAGAAAATTCGATTTTACTTTAAGTATTTTAACTGAGTTCTTTTCTTACTTGATTTACTCTATTTGCAAAGATAGCATGTGTTAGTTTAGAAAAACATGCTTAGTTGACTTAATTGCCTATTTTCTTAAACTGCCTTAATTACATTACGTGAAACATGTTAGGCTAGAATTAACTGTCTACTTGTTACAGACTTAGTATTTAATTCGATATTCTTGAGCTGCTGTTGTGTGTTTTAAATTAAGACTACGGGACGACATCCCGGGAGATCCCCTGTGCATATTTATGATCCGAATTGAGGTGCGGGATACCAAGAGATCCCTGGCACGTGTATTGAGGATACCAAGAGATCCTCGGGATACCAAGAGATCCCTGACATATAAATTGAGGATACCAAGAGATCCCTAGTGTGTATATTGAGGATATCAAGAGATCCCGACTATTTATCTCGCTGTGAGGAGTATTTCCTTGTAGTTTGCCTTTATCTCTATTTCTGTTATTGCACTCTTATCATACTGTGTAGATCCTTATTATAGACTCTCAATTTTACTGCTTATTTAACCGGTCATTTCATTATATATATACTTGTCTCAGTAGGGCCCTGACTTTTCTGGTCACTACCCGACCGAGGTTAGACTTGGCACTTACTGAGTACTGCTGTGGTGTAGCCTTTTATGCGCTTGTTTTTCATGTGCAGATCCAGGTACCTCTACACAGACTTACCATCCTTGAGGCAAGGAGAGCTTTCGGAGACTTCGAGGTACTGTTGATACCCAATTTTTTCCTATATAATTTTGCTTATACAAAATACTCTCAAAATAGCAGATATATGCATATATAAGCATATCTAGATGTTTTGGCATTTTTCCTAATTTTTAAAGATTTTTAAATTAATTTATTAACCATTTTCAGCAGTACAAAAATCAATGATTATTTCCAAAATTATCCATTTGGTGAATAATTTATTATATTACCATATTTATACTAAAATATAGTTAAAGTAATTTATGTACATTTTTTACAATTTATTTAGTATTTTAAAAGATAAATTGCATGTAATTGCAACTTTAGCCTACTTTAAGATTAATAGCATTTTGTAATTGTAAGATTTGGTCCTCTATTTTTAAATTAATGTTTATATACTATTAATTGTTTTAGTACTTTTAATTTTCTTTTTAAATTATTTTACTATTTTTTATAAAATAAAAGGGGAAAATTGGCTATTTAACATTTAGACAAATATTATTTAAAATACAGCCCCATTTCCTTTCAATTTTAACCCTTAAATTGACCCAACCCCAACCCCAATTTCGGACTATCCCAATTCAATATAACCCAGCCCTTAACCCATTTAAAACCACCCGACCCAAACCCCTTTTAATCTAGGCTGTTGATCAATCAGATCAACGACCACAATTTACCCTTCCATAATTAAACTCAAACGACCTACCCTAATCTCTCATTTTCCATCTCTCAGCTGCCTTTGAATACCCCCCCCTCTCAAACTCTCTCGAATGTTCTTAAAACCCTAATCGCCTTCTACAATATTCAACCTCCAACTCACCGGAATCCATGGCCTCTCAGGCTATGGATAACATATACTCACCTCCTATTACTCCTATGTGCTTGATACTTGAAGATTTGAGGCCAGACCTTGAAGGTCTTCACTCAGACCTTCGCCGACTCGATGTTTCGGCCATCTCCGACCTTGCTTTGGCGTATCCTAGCCTTCTGAGTCTGATTCCGGTGTGTCCATGAATTAGGCTCTCCTTGCAAATGAGAAAAAATTCACACTTGGAAATAAGTCCTTGTTTGATCGTATAACCAAACTCGGAGGAAACCCCCCGAATTCTAGGGTTTCCGACTTGAGTCAAATACAGAGATGAGGAAGCAACAGGCTAAGAGATTTCTTTTCAGAAACTCATGAGAAAAAACGCAAACAAGTAAAAAGATTAAAGCAAACAGAGTGAAAAAGCTAATTCGAAGCATAATGAGAGAACAACTGATAGTAGAAGAAACACATGCTTAAGCAGGTCTTTTAGAAGAAAACTTTAAACAAGGTAAAATAGTAAGAACACTTAAGAACATGGTAGAAGGATACAGTAGGAGAAGCACATCAGATCATAGTGGAAGTAAATAGCAGAATATAGTGCAAAAGCATGCGAGAACATAACACAGAAAACACAGTTGAAGAATATACAAGAACATGGTAAAAGAAAAATTATAAGAACACAGTGGAAAGCAAGTGAGAACATGATATAGGAAACACAGTAAGAGAAACAATATGAACAATAAAGAAGAAAAATCATGAAACACTCAAACACTTTCCAGAAAACCCTAAATCGGAAAAGAAGGATTTTGGAAGTAATTTTCAAAAGAAAAAATTAGGGAAATCGTTTGAAAACTCAAGTAGAAAGGTTAGGGCTTCAGAGGAACCCTAGAATGAGAAAGACTTGGAAAAGTCACCGATCGGAGTCGGAGAAGGCATGAATCAGACTCAGAAAGATAGGATACGCCGGAGCAAGGTCGGAGATGGACGAAAACCTCGAGTTGGTGAAGGTCTGAGTGAATAACTTCGAGGTCTGGCCTCAAATATGCAAGTATCAGGCACATAGGAGTAATAGGAGGTGAGTATAAGTTACCCATGGTCTGAGAGGCCATGGATTCCTGTGAGTTGGAGGTTGAAAATGGTAGAAGGCGATTAGGGTTTCAAGAACATTCGAGAGAGTTTGAGAGGGGGAGCGGGTTCAGAGGCTGCTAAGAGATGGGAAATGATAGATTAGGGTAGGTTGTTTGGGTTTAATTATGGAAGGGTAAATTGTGGTCGTTGATCAGATTGATCAACGACCTAGATTAAAAGGGGTTTGGGTCGGGTGGTTTTAAATGGGTAAGGGCTGGGTTAAATGGAATTGGGCTGGTCCAAAATTGGGGTTGGGGTTGGTTCAATTTAAGGGTTAAAATTGAAAGAAAATGGCTTGTATTTGAAATAAGATTAGGCTAAATGTTAAATAGCCAATTTTCCCCTTTTATTTTATAAAAAATAGTAAGATAATTTAAAAATCAAATTGAAAGTATTAAAAAATTAATATTATATAAAAATTAATTTAAAAATACTAGACCCAATTGCTTTCAATTACAAAATGCTATTAATCTTAAAGTAGGCTAAAGTTGCAATTACATGCAATTTATCTTTTAAAATACTAAATAAAATTTAAAAAATGTACAAAAATTACCTTAACTATATTTTTGTGTAAATATGGGAATAAAATAAATTATTCACCAAAATAATAATTTTGGGAATCATCATTGATTTGTATACTGCTGAAAATGGCTAATATATTGATTTAAAATTCTTTTAAAATTAAGAAAAATGCCAAAACACCTAGCTATGCTTATATATGCATATATATATATATATATATATGCTATTTTGAGAGTATTTTGTATACGAAAAATTATATAGGAAAAAATTGGGTATCAACAGTTGCCCCTCTTTACCGGGAAGGATGAAAGAGTTGTCGGGTAAAGATATGATGGCCAATTTGACCGAGTAAAACGATTTGAAGAATTTTGACCGAGCTCTTGTTCCTGAACTGCCTAAATATCCCTGGTCTCACAGGAATCAGGCCATATGTAGTTCAGGATCCGTCGGCGGAACATGCCGATGGAGATTTCGAAAGACGGACGCGATGTTCAGGTTGGGAAGGATGGTCAGGGTCTGATAGGCTACGGGAACTGGAGCGGGATCGCTCTTGCTGAGACGGTCATTGCTAGCCGGTGTACCTGCAAGTGAGTAATACCAACATATATCATGCGTAAATTTGAATGTGATGCAAGTTCCCATTGGACCATGAATGTTGTCTTTGGACGAATAGGATGATGTCCTCAGACCATGACGTCCTGCGCCATGAAGCGTACAATAAAGGATTCGCAGGCTATAAAATGATGTTCTCGGGCTATGAGAATGATGCCTCCGAATAATGATATGCAAGAGATAAAACGGGGTCCTCAGGCCATGTCATGGCGTTCTCGGGCTATGAAAATGGTGCCTCCGAATAATGACGCCTTTGGACAATTTGGCGATCTTTCAGCCTATGAAATGCAGTATTTGGCGATCTCTCAGCCGATGTAAGACTTAAACAAAATGGCGATATTTCAGCCGATGTAAAGTGTAAATATAAATGGCGATCTTTCAGCCGATGCAAGACATAAATAAAATGTCGATATTTTAGCCGATGTATAGTGTAAATATAAATGGAGATCTTTCAGCCGATGTGAGATTTAAATGAAGTGGCGATATTTCAGCCGATGAAAAGTTTAAATATAAATGGCGATCTTTCAGCCGATGAAGTGGCGATATTTCAGTCGATGAAAAGTGTAAATATAAATGGCGATCTTTCAGCCGATGCAAGATTTATATAAAGTGGCGATATTTTAGTCGATGTAAAGTGTAAATATAAATGGCGATCTTTCAGACGATGTGAGATGAAAGTGGCGATATTTTAGCCATGCAGATGTAAATAAAAGTGGCACTATTTCAGCCGATGCATGATTTAAATAGAGGTGGCGGTATTTCAGCCATGCAGATGGAGGCAGAGCTTAACCTCGGAAGGCAGAATGGTAGCCTTATGCAATTATGGAGACAGAGCTTAGTCTCGAAAGGCAGAACGGTAGCCTTATGCAATGTAGAGAAATGCAAGTGGAGACAGTGCTTAGTCTCGGAAGGCAGAAAGGTAGCCTTATACAGTGCAGAGAAATGCAAGTGGAGACATTGCTTAGTCTCAGAAGGCAGAAAGGTAGCCTTATGCAATGCGGATGGAGACAAAGCTTAGTCTCAGAAGGCAGAAAGGTAGCCTTATGCAATGCAGGAATACATATGGAGACAGAGCTTAGTCTCAGAAGGCAGAAAGGTAGCCTTATGCAATGCAGGAATGCAAACGGAGAAAGAGCTTAGTCTCGGAAAGCAGAAAGGTGGCAGAAAGTAAAGGAGAATAATGATGAAATCTCTTAGTTGATAGATGATATCTGATAGCTGATTGTTGTAGTTTGGTTGCTGAGGATGTCTCGTACGGATAGCAATTGTAAATAGGCAATGATTCTGAGAGTTGTATTCCTAAAAAAGTTTGAGTGTGTAATCGTATCTGATGATTTTATGTCTTGGGTGCCTGCGTCCAAAGAAAAATTGTGAGTTTTGTAAAAGGAGGGGAAGGTTAGTTCGTCTTCCTGTGGACCTCGCTTGTCCTGCTCGGCTCTTGTTTTTATTGGGGTAGCATCGCCAAACAAAGCAATTTTGATAGTAGTCATGCATGATTTAGAAAAAATGTAACATAAATACATAAAAAGATAATTTTCTTTTAGATGAACCGATTACTGCGGCGTGGTTCAAGACATTGCAACCTCTCTCGCTCCAAAATTTTAAGGGTCCTCGTCAAAGTTCTACCCCAGTTTACTGGGCTGGTACTTCTGACGACTGCGTGTTGGTGAATGGCTGAAGATCAACTTCGGAATTTTAAGGGTCCTCCTCAAAATTCTGCCCCAGTTTCCAATAGCGGGGGAAATGAAAATTTTATTGAATTGTGACCGAACTCATAGGGCTGCCTACGTATCCCCTCTTAAATGGGAATCAGGTCAGGCATAGTTCAAATTACATCATAAATAAATCATAATGATTACACATAGTAACGCCTGACTGCATCTGAGTTGATTGGCTTCTGCCAAACTTCTCCGTCTATTTTTGCAAGTATGAGGGCTCCTTCTATTTAAACCTGGTGAACCATGTACGGACTCTACCAGTTGGGAGAGAATTTTCCCTTGGCTTCATCTTGATATGGGAAGATTTTCTTCAACACTAGCTGTCCTGGTGTGAACCGTCTTGGTCTGACACTCTTGTTGAAAGCTCAGGACATTCTGTTTTGATAAAGTTGACCATGGCAAACTGCATTCATTCTTTTACCATCTATGAGGGCTAGCTGTTCATAACGACTCTTCACCTATTGTGCATCATCGATTTCTGCTTAATGTATAATCCTCAGGGAGGGAAATATCTACTTCAACGGGAATGACTGCCTTTGTACCATAAAACAACATGTAGGGAGTTGCCCCGATTGATGTGCGAACTGTGGTGCGGTACCCCAATAAAGCAAATGATAGCTTCTAGTGCCACTGCTTATATTTTTCTATCATTTTCCTCAGTATCTTCTTGATATTCTTGTTGACCGCTTCCACAACTCCATTCATCTGAGGTCTGTAGGCTGTAGAATTCTTGTGTTTGATATCGAATGTTTCACACATTGCTTTCATCAGGTCACTGTTGAGATTGGAACCATTATTAGCAATGATTGACTTTGGGATGCCGAACCGACAAACGATACGGTCGCGGACAAAGTCTGCCACGACTTTCTTAGTCACTACCTTGTATGATGCTGCTTCAACCCATTTGGTGAAATAATCAATTGCCACCGGAATGAACCTGTGTCCGTTTGATGTGGCAGGCTAGATAGGTCCGATGACATCCATTCCCCAAGCGGCGAACGACCATGGCGAACTTGTTGCGTTAAGCTCATTAGGATGCACCTTTATCATATCTGCGTGTATCTGACAACGATGGAATTTTTGGACATACTGGATGTAGTCTATTTCCATAGTCATCCAAAATATCCAGCTCGGAGTATTTTCTTGGCTAAGACAAAACCATTCATATGTGGGCCACATGTCCCTGCATGAACCTTTTCCAACAACCTGGATGCTTACTTTGCTTCGACAGACCTCAATAATCCCAAGTCGGGAGTCCTCCTATATAGGATTCCTCCGCTGTGAAAGAAGTGATTGGATAACTTTGCAGTGTGCGCTTATGAGTAGCGTTTGGAAGTTCTGGATATTCTCCTGTCACCAAATATTCCTTGATATCGTGAAACCAGGGCTTTCTATCTGCTTCCTCCTTGACATGAGCACAGTAAGCTGGCTGATCATGAATTTTTACCCGGATAGGATCAATGAAGTTCTTATCTGGTTGTTGAATCATAGATGATACGGTAGCCAATGCGTTGACAAACTCATTCTAGGCTCTGGGAACATGCTGGAATTCTGTCTTTGTGAACCACTTTCTTAATTCCTGTACATAATGCAGATAAGGGAGTATCTTGGAGTTCTTGATTGCCTATTCTTCTCGGACCTGATGTATGAACAAGTCTGAATTCCTGATAACTAGTAACTCCTGAATGTTCATATCAATGGCCAACTTGAGCCCTAAGATGCAGGCTTCGTACTCGGCCATGTTGTTGGTGCACGAGAACCTGAGCTTGGCAGACACCGGATAATGCCGACCTTTTTCTGATACTAGAACTGCTCATATGCCAACTCCTTTGAAGTTTGCGCTCCGTCGAAGAACATTCTCCAGCCATTATAGGATTCTGCGATATCTTCTCCTTTGAAAGAGACCTCTTCTTTAGGAAAATACGTCTTTAGAGGCTCGTATTCTTCGTCCACGGGATTTTTGCAAGATGATCTGCAGTGCTTATCCTTTAATTGCCATCTGGGTCATATAAACAATGTCGAATTCACTCACCAGGATTTGCCACTTGGCTAGCTTGCCCATGGACATGGGAATTTGGAAGATATACTTCAGCGGATCCATTATCGGTATGCGATAAGTGGTATATGCATAGAAATAATGCCTCAACTTTTGAGCTACCCAAGTCAGAGCACAACAGGTGCACTCTAATAGAGAATATTGGGCCTTGTATGGGGTGAACTTCTTGCTGAGATAGTAGATGGCTTTGATCTTTTCTCCCTGTTTCATCATGTTGTCCCAAAACACAACCGAATGCCCCATCCAACATTGCAAGGTAGAGTAATAACGGTCTACCCGGTTCGGGTGGAACCAGAACTGGAGGCGTTGACAGGTAATCCTTGATTCTGTCGAAGGCTTTCTAAAAAGCATCAGTCCATTTGGTGGTGGTGTCCTTCTTCAACATCTTAAAGATTGGCTCACAAATGCCAGTGGATTGAGCTATGAACTGGCTGATATTGTTGAGTCTCCCCAAGAAATTCATAACCTCTTTCTTGTTTTTTGGCGGTGGCAATTCTTGAATGGCCTTAACCTTTGACGAATCCAGTTCTATTCCTCGTCGACTTACGATGAACCCAAGCAGTTTTCTGGCAGGAACCCCGAACGCACATTTGGCGGGATTCAGTTTCAGATTATACCTTCTCAATCTGTTGAAGAACTTCCTCAGATTTTCCATGTGGTCAGTGGATTTCTTGGATTTGAAGATGACATTTTCTACATACACCTCGATCTCTTTGTGTATCTTATCATTAAAAATAGTAGTCATGGCCCTCATGTAGGTGGACCCAGCATTCTTTGATCCAAACGACATCATCTTGTAACAATACATCCCCTACGACATAATGAAATCCGTTTTCTCCGCATCTTCTTCGTCCATCCATATCTGATGATACCCAGCAAAACAATCAATGAATGACCGCAGCTCGTGCTTGGCGCAGCTGTCAATCAGAATGTGTATGTTTGGCAAGGGGAAGTCATCTTTTGGACTGGCCCGGTTGAGGTCCCGGTAGTCGACACAGACTTTGACCTTCCCATCCTTCTTCGGCACTGGCACAGTGTAGGCTAACCATGTTGGATACTCCACTACCCTGAGGACCTTGGCTTTGACTTGTTTGGTAACTTCTTCCTTGATTTTCAAACTCATGTCTGGCTTGAACTTCCTGAGCTTCTGCTTTATTGGGGGACATGTCGGATCGGTTGGAAACTTGTGAGCTACAATAGATGTACTGAGACTAGTTATATCACCATACAACCAGGCAAATATGTCCTCATATTCCCTCAGGAATTCCGTGTACTCTTCCTTTTCTGACGGTGACAGGTGAACACTGATGCGCGTTTCCTTGACATTCTCTGTATCCCCCAAGTTGATAACCCCAGTTTCATCCAAGTTAGACTTAGGACTATTCTCAAAGTCCTCAACCTCTTCTGGTATATCATCCTCTTCTGAGTCTATATCCGTTTGTTGCATTGTCTCGTCGCAAGTCACAATCGCCGGTACATCAAGATAAGTAATAGTAATGCCCAAAGCTTTCTGGGCTTTGCTGGTTATGATGGACCAATTATTGAGGTGCGCTCCTCGGCTCATAGCTTTTATGGAAGGGCCTTCCTCCCCTTCCTCCTTGAAAATGACATTATAGTCCATATTGTCATTTTCCAAGAACAGATTCTTCATTGCCACCAATGCTTCTTCTTCTTCCGACCCATATATGACATAGGCTGGCTGGAAATTCTGATCCAGGTGAGGTATCGGGTGTTCCAGTGGATAGTAGGGACTACGCCATGGTGGCGACCAGTGGTTGAATTCCTCCAAAGTGTATTCATAACCCAAACCAAAAGTGGTACCATATTTCTTCAGCTTGATAGGTTTGGTGATTCCTTGGAGGTTCTTGCCGAGTCCCTTGCCAGGTTCATATCGACTCCAATTCAGTATACATTCAATCTTGTTATCCCACTATTTATCCTTGTCCACGGCGTTGACTCGCTCAATGTGATGGTAGGTTTCCCCGCCTATCTTCCTTCTTCCTCCGATCGCTAGGATGGTCCGACGATTGTATAGGGGATTACTACTGTCACTATGAATAATCACCTCTTGGTGATTCCACTTGAACTTCACTACCTGGTGTAGAGTTGATGCTACAGCTCCAGCGGTGTGAATCCAAGGTTTCCCCAATAGCAAGTTGTAAGATGCTGGGATGTCTATCACCTAAAAATCAATGTCGAAAGTCGGTCCCATTTGCAGACACAAACTGATTTTCCCAATAGTGGACCTTTGGGAACCATCAAAAGATTTGATGTTGATGGCCCCATTCTTGATCTCATGCAGGCTCTTTCCCAATGTTCTGAGAGTCACCAATGGACAATTATTGAGGCTGGACCCTCCGTTAATAAGAATCCTGGTGATGAAATAATCTTCATGTTGCACAGTGATGTGCAATGCATTGTTGTGGCTTAGCCCTTCCGGTGGTAGCTCATCTTCGTGGAAAGTGATTTTGTGACTCTCCAATACCTGCCGTACCATGTTCGCCATTTTCCCTCCAGTTATGTTGCTGGGAACATATGCCTCGCTCAGCACTTTTAATAAGGCATTTTTATGTGCGTCAGAGCTTTGTAGCAGGGCCAAGACGGAGATCTGGGCTGGCGTCTTGTTCAACTGATCAATGACTGCGTACTCCTTTTCTTGTATCTTCCTCCAGAGGTCATCAGGCCTGGTCTCAGTGACGGTTGGTCATCCAGAGGCTTGCCTACTGCACTCAGCTAGATGTTCTGGAGTATAAACCCTACCGGTTCTGGTCATACCCTGTGCTGCAATTACTTTTCCAGATTTGGTTTTCCCTTTCCTTCTCGCCTCAGCGGTGTAATCCCAAGAGATAGACTTCATATGGAACAGTGCCATGGATGACATTACTACAGGAATGGGTACCCTTATTTTGGGAGGTAAAACAATAACTTCAAATGGCACAGGTGCTTTTGGGGTTCCAAACTCAACCTCAATTGGTCCTGGCGACGGTGTTTCAAGCTCGAGTGGTATGGACATGTTCACTTTAGTGTCTCCAGGGGGATGGACCTGTACTACAATCGGATTAAGTGTGACTATTGGTTTCTTCGGCTCGTCACCTTCGGCAATCAATCCAATCGACCCTTTGAGGTCCCAATTATCTTTTATCTCAATCATGTGAACGCCATCTACTATCTCAGCAAGAAGTTCACCCCATACGAGGCCCGATATTCAACATTAGAGCGCACTTGTTGTGCTCTGACTTGGGTAGCTCAAAAGTTGAGGCATTATTTCTTTTCCTATAACACTTATCTCATATCGAGAATGTATCCGCTGAAGTATATCTTCCAAAATCCCATGCCCATGGGCAAGCTAGCCAAATAGCAAATCCTCTGAGTGAATTCCACATTGTTTACGTGACCCACAAGGTAATTAAAGGACAAGCACTGGCAGATCATCGTGCCGAAAATCTCGTGGACGGAGAATACGAGCCTCTAAAGACGTATTTTCCTGATGAAGAGGTCTCTTTCATAGGAGAAGATATCGCAGAATCCTATGACGGCTGGAGAATGTTCTTCGACCGAGCAGCAAACTTCAAAGGAGTTGGCATAGGAGCAGTTCTAGCATCAGAAGCAGGTCAGCATTATTCAGTGTCTTCCAAGCTCAGGTTCCCGTGCACCAACAACATGGCCGAGTACAAAGCCTGCATCTTAGGGCTCAAGCTGGCCATTGATAGGAACATTCAGGAGTTACTAGTGATCGGGGATTCATACTTGTTCATACATTAGGTCCGAGAAGAATGGGCAACCAAGAACTCCAAGATACTCCCTTATCTGCATCATGTACAGGAATTGAGAAAGAGGTTCACAAAGACAGAATTCTAGCATATTCCCAGAGCCCAGAATGAGTTTGCCGACACATTGGCTACCCTATCATCTATGATTCAGCACCCAGATAAGAACTTCATTGATCCTATCCCGGTAAAAATTCATGATCACCTAGCTTACTTTGCTAATGTCAAGAAGGAAGCAGATGGAAAGCCCTGGTTTCACGATATCAAGGAATATTTGGTGATAGGAGAATATCCAGAACTTGCAAACTCTACTCAAAAAGTGCACACTGCGAAGGTTATCTAATCACTTCTTTCACAGCGGAGGAATCTAATATAGGAGGACCCCCGACTTGGAATTATTGAGGTGTGTCGAAGAAAAGGAAGCATCCAGGTTGTTGGAAGAGGTTCATGCAAGGACATGTGGCCTACATATGAACGGTTTTGTCTTAGCCAAGAAAATACTCCAAGCTGGATATTTTTGGATGACTATGGAAACGGACTGCATCCAATATGTCCGAAAATGCCATCGCTGTCAGATACCTGCGGATATGATAAAGGTGCCTCCTAATGAGCTTAATACAACAAGTTCACCATGGCCGTTCGCCGCTTGGGGAATAGATGTCATCGAACCTATCGAGCCTACCGTATCAAACGGATACAGGTTCATTCTGGTGGAAATTTATTATTTCACCAAATGGGTTGAAGTAGCATTATACAAGGAAGTGACTAAGAAAGTTATGGCAGGCTTTGTCCGCGACCGTATCGTTTGTCGGTTCGGCATCCAGAGTCAATCATTACTGATAATGGTTCCAATCTCAACAGTGACCCGATGAAAGCAATGTGTGAAACATTCACGATCAAACACAAGAATTCTACAGCCTACAGACCTCAGATGAATGAAGCTGTGGAAGCGGCCAACAAGAATATCAAGAAGATACTGAGGAAAATGATAGAAAAACATAAGCAGTGGCACGGGAAGCTATCATTTTCTTTATTGGGGTACCGCACCACAGTTCGCACATCAACCGAGGCAGCTCCCTACATGTTGGTTTTTGGTACAGAGGCAGTCATTCCCGCCGAAGTAGAGATTCCCTCCCTGAGGATTATAATTAAAGCAGAAATCGATGATGCAGAATGGGTGAAGAGCCGTTACGAACAGCTAGCCCTCATAGATGGTAAAAGAATGAATGCAGTTTGCCATGGTCAACTTTAACTAAACAGAATGTCCCGAGCTTTCAACAAGAGAGTCAGACCAAGACGGTTCACACCGGGATAGCTAGTGTTGAAGAAAATCTTCCCACATCAAGATGAAGCCAAGGGGAAATTCTCTCCCAACTGGAAGGGTCCGTACATGGTTAACTGGGTTTTAAAAGGAGGAGCCCTCATACTTGCAGAAATGGACGAAGAAGTTTGGCCTAAGCCAATCAACTCAGATGTAGTTAGGCGTTACTATGTGTAATCATTATGATTTCTTTATGATGTAATTTGAACTACGCCTGACCTGATTCCCAATTAAGAGGAGATACGTAGGCAGCCCTATGGGTTCAGTCAAAATTCAATAAAATTTTCATTTCCCCTGCTATTGGAAACTTGGGCAGAATTTTGAGGAGGACCCTCAAAATTCTGAAGTTGATCTTCACCCATTCACCAACAGCAGCCATCAGAAGCACCAGCCCAGTAAAATTCCAGAGCGAGAGAGGTTGCAATGTCTTGAAACACGCCGCAGTCATCAGTTCATCTAAAAGAAAATTATCTTTTTATGTATTTACGTTACACTTTTACTAAATCATGCATGACTACTATAAAAATTGCTTTGTTTGGCGACGCTACCCCAATAAAAACAAGAGCCGATCAGGACAAGCGAGGTCCACAGGAAGACGAACTAACCTTCCCCCCTTTTACAAAACTCACAATTTTTCTTTGGACGCAGGCACCCAAGACATAAAATCATCAGATATGATAACACACTCATACTTTTTCAGGAATACAGCTCTCATTATCATCGCCTATTTACAATTGTTATCCGTATGAGACATCCCCAGCAACCACAATACAACAATGAGCTATCAAATATCATCTATCAGCTAAGAGATTTCATTCGCCTTTACTTTCTGCATTGCATAAGGCTACCTTTCTTCCTTTCAAGACTAAGCTCTGTCTCTATCTACATTCCTTCATTGCATAAGGCTACCTTTCTTCTTTCCGAGACTAAGCTCTGTTTCCATCTGCATTCCTGCATTGCATAAGGCTACCTTTCTGCCTTTCGAGGTTAAGCTCTACCTCCATCTTGTATTTCTCTACATTACATAAAGCTACCTTTCTGCCTTTCGAGACTAAGCACTGTCTCCACTTGCATTTCTCTGCACTTCATAAGCCTACCTTTCTGCTTTTCGAGACTAAGCAATGTCTCCACTTGCATTTCTCTGCACTGCATAAGTCTATCGTTCTGCCTTCCGAGACTAAGCTGTGTCTCCATAATTGCATAAGGCTACCATTCTGCCTTCCGAGGTTAAGCTCTACCTCCATATGCATGGCTGAAATACCACCACCTCTATTTAAATCATGCATCGGCTGAAATAGCGCCACTTTTATTTACATCTGCACGGCTGAAATATCGCCACTTTTATCTCGCATCTGCTAAAAGATCGCCATTTATATTTACACTTTACATTGGCTAAAATATCGCCACTTCATTTAATTCTCGCATCGGCTGAAAGATCGCCATTTATATTTACACTTTACATTGACTAAAATATTGCCACTTCATCGGCTGAAAGATCGCCATTTATATTTACACTTTACATCGGCTGAAATATCGCCACTTCATTTAAATCTCGCATAGGGTGAAAGATCACCTTTTATATTTACACTTTACATCGGCTGAAATATCGCCATTTTGTTTAATTCTTGCATCAGCTGAGCGATCGCCAAATCCTGCATTTCATGGGCTGAAAGATCACCAAATTGTCCAAAGGCGTCATTGTTTGGAGGCACCATTTTCATGGCCCGAGAATGCCATGCCATGGCCTGAGGACCCCATTTTATCTCTTGCATATCATTATTCAAAGGCACTATGGTTCAGAGGCATGATTCTCATAGCCCGAGAACATCATTTCATAGCCTTCGAATCTTTTATTATACGCTTCATGGCCTAGGACGTCATGGTCAGAGGACATCATCCTAACCGTCCAAAGACAACATTCATGGTCCAATGGGAACTTGCATCACTTTTAAATTTACGCACGATATATGTTGGTATTACTCACTTGTAGGTACACTGGCTAGCAACGACCGTCCCAGCAAGAGCGATCCCGCTCCAGTTCCCTCAGCCTATCAGACATAGAGCATCCTTCCCAACCTGAACATTGTGTCCGTCTTTCGAAATCTCCATCGGCATGTTCCGCCGACGGATCCTGAACTACATATGGCTTGATTATTATGAGACCAGGGATATGTAGGAAGCTCAGGAACCAGAGCTCAGTCAAAATTCTTCAAATCATTTCGCTCGGTCAAACTGGCCATCATATATTTACCCGACAACTCTTTCATCATTCCCAGGTAAAGAGGGGCAGCTGTTGATACCCAGTTTTTCCCTATATAATTTTTTGTATACAAAATACTCTCAAAATAGCATATATAAACATAGCTAGGTGTTTTGGCATTTTTGCTAATTTATAAAGATTTTTAAATCAATTTATTAGCCATTTTCAGCAGTACAAAAATCAATGATTATTCCCCAAATTATCATTTTGGTGAATAATTTATTTTATTCCCATATTTACACCAAAATATAGTTAAGTGTGATTTTTTTCTCGTTTGCACACAGTTCTCATTCTCCTACACCAGACTCTTCTATTGAATAGCATGACAAATTTCTCCATGTTTAACGTGTCTGTATGCTTTTTATATATGATGATTCTTTCTTCAAAGAGGTTTTCAAACTAGTGATTGATTCAGAATTCCTTTTTAATAGGTCTAATTGATTGTTACTTATTTTCCTTAAGTTAAAACCTTTTCCACCTTTCTGACTTGGTTCATTCATACCAAATCTTTGATCTCTGATTTCCTAGCTGTTAGTTGATTCCCTTGCCTTATTTGCACAGACCGTGTACTTTCAGAAACCCTGTCCTTAAATAACCTTTATTTATCTGCCTTCAATTGCATGCTTTACACCAGGGTTTGATTAATTTCTTTCCTTAATTGTTTTATAACCGTTTGAATTTGAATCCCTTAATTAAAGGGAGTCTTATGTAATTGATTGACTATTACTCTTCTATTATTTTCTTACCTTATTCTCTCATGACTTTCACAAACCCTTTTTTCACAAGACACACACGATTGAACATACTTCAGACTACACAATTGCTCAATTCTCTTCTGAACTTATACTTAAAGTATTCTTGCTTCTTGTCTGCACTTGGCTTTTACAAGACTACTACTTCTCTTTACTTGTCTCTTTGAAATTGGTATGTCCTAACTTAATTTTCAGCATCACCTCAATATGTTTATTTATAGTCCTTATATTCATGTCTTTTTTTGTAAAGTTTAGCATCTAACTTAATATGCATATATGCTACTGCTGTATAACGACCCGACCAGTCGTTTTGAGTACTAGCGCTCCGTTCAGCAGTCGGAGGCCATGAACAGGTTCATTTCGGGTATTATGACTTGTACGCTTGGTCAGAATTCAATTTTGAGAAGTCCAGAGTTGATTTGGGAAGGGAATTCTCATTTCAGAAGCTTAAAGTTGAAAGAATGAGCTAGGATTGGAATTTAGAGTAAACGACCTCGGAATCGGGGTATGAAGGTTCCAGCAGGTTCGTATGATGATTTCGGACTTGGGCGTATGCCCGGATTCGGTTTTGGATAACCCGGGAGCATTTTGGCGCCTATTGTGGAAGTTGGCATTTTAGAAGAAATTTCATAAGTTTGATTTGAAGTGCATTTCGGTGTTATCAACGTCCATTTGGAATTCTGAGACTGTGAATAGCTCCGTATAGTGATTCTAGAGTTGGGGGCGCAATCGGAAGTGAATTCGGAGGTCCGTAGACCATTTTGAAGCCATTTGGCTAAAGATAGAAAGTTAAAGGTTTTTGGAGAGTTTGACCGGAGGGTTGACTTTTTGATATCAGGGTCGGAATAAAATTTCGGAAGTTGGAGTAGGTCCGTAATGTCAAATATGACTTGTGTGCAAAATTTGAAGTCAATCGGACGTGATTTGATAGGTTTCGGCATCGGAAATAGAAGTTGAAAACTTCAAAGTTCATAAAGCTTGAATTGAGGTGTAATTCGTGATTTTAGCATTGTTTGATGTGATTTGAGGCCTCGAGCAGGTCCGCAATGTTTTTTGGGATTGGTTGGTATGATTGGTTGGGGTCCCGGGGGCCTCGGGTGAATTTCGGGTGGTTAAGGGATCAAAAATTGACTTTGAAGAAGTGCTGAAGCATCTGGTTGCTGGTATTTTCGCTTCTGCGGTTGGGTGACCGCAGAAGCGGAACCGCAGAAGTGAACGAGTGGCCACATAAGTGGTTTTGGACTAAGGCTTGGGGGACCGCAGATGCGGTCAAGGCTCCGCAGAAGCGGGACCGCATTTGCGGAGGAGGGATCGCAGAAGCGGAAAGGCTGGTTTGGGGAGGAACCGCAGAAGCGGTTTTTGGACAGCTTAAGCGGGACCGCTGATGCGGTTTGGGTTCCGCTGAAGCAAAAATTGGCTGGAGCTTGGGGATCACAGGAGCGAAGAATTTTCCGCAAAAGCGGAAGCACGGAAGCGGATATATTATCGCAGAAGCGAAAATAGCTGGGGCAGTGAGGTTGATTTAAGTCGTGATTTGGTTCATTTCTCTCATATTTTCATGGCTTGGGGCGATTATGGAGAGCTTCAAGGAGGGGATTTTCGCCATCAATGTTAAGGTATGTTATCCCTACTTATTACAAGCTAAATACGTTGATTTGGTATGGATTTAAGCATGGAAATTAGAGTAAATATTGAGGTTTTGGTGGAAAACCTAGAAAATTATAACCTTGGATTTTAGCCACGATTTTGAGTAGAATTAGGAGAAAACCATATATTTGAGTTCCTAAGTCATGGGTAACCTTTGTCTTCGAGAAATTTTGGATTTCCGGGCACGTGGGCCCGGGGGCATTTTGGTCAACTTTTCGTTCGGGGTTAGGAATTGTTGTAAATATAGTTGTAAGGCATAGTTGAGCATATATTAATGGATTTGGATGATCACTGGCTAGTTTCGGGGCGTTGTGTGTTGGTTCAATCCTTCGGAAGGATGTAAAATGCCGGTTGCGAGTCTTCGGAGCGAGGTGAGTCTCCTTTCTAATTCTGTGAGGGGGAAATTACCCCATAGGTGAGTTAAATTGATTATGTGCTCCTAGTTGTGGGGGCTACGTGCGCTCGAGGTGACGAGAGTCCATGCGTAGCTACTATTATGCTATTGTCAGGGTAGTTTAGGACCCAAAAGCATGCTTTATGTGGAATAAATGTGAAATCATTGATAGCTCAGATTGCTCAAATCACATTAAATTAATAATTGGATTTTCTAAAAGACTTAAGCTTCGTTTTGTCAAATTAATAAAGAGAATTGAACTTTCCTGGATATTTGCTCCACGTTGACTTCCTGATTGTTTATCTGTCTGTGTGTGTTTATTTTGGAACCGGCCGAACGCCTCGGCAGATTAATAGATGCATATATAGGTGCGTCGTTGACCATCGGCAAGTGCACATTTATTTCTGTTGGATCGGGTCGTCGCCTCGGTATGATTTGTGCATGCCTGTGTTGCTGTCTGAACTTAATTAAGTTATTATTGCCCTTTTGTGGCTTAAACATATTTGGATTATGTTTTAAAGAGAAATTTGGGAAATTTTCCTATGAAAGAACTACGTGTTTATTTGTTTCCTCTAATTGATTTGAATCATGTCTATAAGGAAAAATCCACGGATTAATATGTGTAATGAGGATAAATGATCATTGGACCATTAGAGTGTGTCAAAGTTGACCACCTCGTCTCTACTCATTTGGGATTAGGTGGGACACTCACTGAGTACACATTGATTACGTACTCATACTACACTTCTGTGCATTTTTGTTGCACAGGTATATATGCAGCTCTAGCAGCCTACTGGGCGCATCATCACAGACGANCCATTGTATTCTGGACGGATGTTATGTTGTATTTTACTTCTCTTATCAGTAGTCGCTCATGTACTTGTGATACCGGGTTTCTGGGAGGGTTTACAATGGATTTGTTCTATTTACTATTATTTAAATTTGAATTCTAGTAGTGAATTTTTATTTATAAAAAAAAATTAGAAGGTAAAACCTTAGATTTTTAAAAGTATTAAAAGAGGAATTAATTGATGAGTTAGTTGGCTGGTCTAACAGAGGTGTCCAGCGCCACCACGACCCTTAGTGGATTTTGGGTCGTGATAACATGGTATCTGAGCACTAGGTTCCCGTCGGTCTCACGAGTCATGAGCAAGTCTAGTAGAGTCTCGCAGATCGGTACGGAGACGTC